>PVKE010048971.1:0-11410 GCA_004027555.1 Craseonycteris thonglongyai | reverse complement strand
GGCGCCCCGGAGGAAGCTTTCGCAGGGGCACAGCGCTTAGGCGGCATTATAAGGGCTTAATTAATAAAAAAAGTGATCGCTTAAACAAAACAAGTGATCGCCAACACAACACTAAAATACAGTATGCGAGACAGTCAACATCATGGACAAGACTGGCGAGATACAACAAGAGAAGATGCTAGGTGAGGCTGCGATGATGTGCAGACAATCAACTCACAGGGATAAATCCACTCGTGCTCTCATGGGTCGATGTCGCACCGGAAACCAATCACGCGCCTTTATGAGAGCCCGTGGGAGGGACTCTGAGTCAACTCAGCTCTTTGTTTGACATGCAGGGATCCTTCTCTCTCGCGCATCCACATGAAACAACGCTCCTTTCCGCCATGTGGCTGCCGACAGGGTTGTATTTTTTCATTTTTATTTTTTGATGAATATTTTGGGGAAACCCGCGAAGCACTGAAGCCGCAAAACATGAAGCGCGAAGTGGTGAGGGAACACTGTATACGGTTAAGCAAATAGTTAAGCTGCATAATCTGCACAATGCCAACTCTTTCTCAGGATGCTTTTATTGTTTCACTGTTTACATTTGCCAACAGACAGTATTTTAAATCCCAAGGTTCATTCTTGATTTAGTATTTTTCAAGCACCCAGAAACCTCCACATTTAGCCTTTATTTGTAGTAGGTGACTTATTAATATGACTTTTAGGATGAATCATACCCATGAAATTCTATGACAACAAATATAATTAAATTTAATTAACACACACTTTAAGTCCTAATTTCTGGGGAAGCTGGGATGGCTCAGCGGGTTAAGTGCTCACTTTGCAGCCCCAGAGCCCAAGGGTCAAATCCCGGCCCATGTGGACCATATGCTCAACTGGGGTGTGCCCGCAGTTCAGTTCTTGCCAGGGCCTATGAGGGAGGCTCCCAGCCCAGTTCCTGCCCTGCACCCACCTGTGGAGTGAAACTATATGGAAAACTAATGTTGTCAACAATGGAGACTGCTCTGGGCCCTCCCTCTTCTCTATGTCTCTCTCTCTGTCAAAAAAATAAAATAAAAATAAAAATAAATCTTAAAAAAAATAGTCCTAATTTCTTCATTGTAAGGGGGATAGTGATCCCTACATTAGAGACTATTATATTATAAAATCTGGCACAGGGCACACAGAGGTGGTCAATAAATGTTATTCCCTTTAATCCTCTCTCTCCCAATCTTTCTTCTGTATATAGTTGCTGCCAAATCAATTTTATATTTGTAAGTAAATGTGTGATAAAATATGCTATAATTATATATTTCTGATTCTTATCACAAAACATCTTTACAACCTATTAAGGATTAAATGTAATTTTCAAAAGTACACAATAATATCAAAGGACCTTTTATGAATCAATACTGAAAAACAAAAGACACTATGAATTATATGAATACTTTTTGCAAGGGTGATTAAGACAGGTAATATGTATTAATTAACCTCAGAAAATCCCAAAAGTTAGATCATCTATATCATTCTGTGTCACAGGTTCTAGATGTTTATGGTGCAGCAAAACTATTCTGGAGAATTAAATAGTTTAATTGTAGATGATGGAGCCCGGCTCATGAAGAGTTTGATTAAATTGGTCTGGGGTAGAAGCCAGTCACTGGAATCTGTTTTTGTTTTGTTTTGTTGTTGTTGTTGTTGTTTTGTTTTTTCAGGAATTATAAGAAAATCTCACTCTAGAGTCAAAAGAAGTTGATGCGTGATATTATATAACCTGGAAGTGTTTAAACACATTATTGAGGCAGGCACCATATTTAATCTGCATTTGACCTTGTGCCAAATGCTGACAGTTAACAAAGGTTGTTCTTACTTTTGCCACAAATGGTCTTGCCATCATGATACTTAATTACAGAATTAATACTTCCTTTGCTTCTTACTCTGAAGAAAATAAAAAGACCTCAAAGTCTAACGTAAAAGTAAGTTATTACATTTTCTATAAAAAAAAAAGAATAAATCTTTATAACTATTTGATACACAAATGAAGAGATATCAGGTAAAGATGTAAATTGGAATCACTGCCTTCAGTGATGCACGGAGAATCTCCAAAGCAAAGTTCTCGTTCTCTCTCTCTCTCTCCCTCTCTCTCTCCCTCTCTCTCTGTGTCCTGGTTAAAACCTGTTTGTCTGGGGATTGGCTTAGCTGCTCCAGTTCCAGCTTCCCAGCCTTCCAAGGTGCTGACGTGATCTCAGTTGTCTCTTCGCTGGAGCTGGATCCAATCAACAAAATCCAACACATGCAGGTACTTGTTTCTCCAATATCCAGTGCCTTCAATGGCAGCAGAAACAGTCACCTCTTCTAGTCTTGCCCTTGATAGTGTTTATCTTTAATCTTTAAACACTGTCTAAAGGCTATCAGGCAGATGGACATATCAAGGATCAGTGGTAGAACTGACCAAAGGAATACAAACAAAATATAAATCCCACTGAATATTAACTAGCTGAATTATAAAAATTTAAAGGAGAAAAATGTAATGAAACAATTGAATTTACCCATCTACTGATGAAGATCTGATGGCTTATTTGCTTGGGGACATGAGGAAAGTCACCCTTCCTCCCACCCTTCCTTTCTTTTTTTTTTCCACTTATAAATAAAGAGAAAATAAATTATAGAAAAAGTTGAAGAAAAAAATATCATAAGTATTACTTTATTAGATGCAAACATTATATACATGTTTCCTGACAGATGAGTAACTATGACCACATGAAGAGTAGGGATGCAAAAATCATATCTCATCTCCTTTTTGGAAAAACAGATTCCACCTTATGAACAGCATCAACTATAAAGTGAATATATTATCCCTAAAAGTTTGCCTTATCAATAATTGGTAGTAACAGACTCTGAGGTCAAAATCAACATGTGTGATGAAGCATCATCTTAATCTTCTGTACCAACTTACTACTCACTAAAGACTTACAAGTACTTGAGTTTTTCTCTTCTACCTCTCACTAGCTCCTGATTTTAGAGTACAATACATATAAAAATACTAAAATCTGCTAAAACATATAATCTCTTTCCTCCTTCTGTTACTAAAAATGAAAGTTCTAAAAACCAAGAACAGTTAGAAAACACCATCTCCTATCCTAACATACAAAATTTACACACATAACAACCCTACTCCCATCCTCATCCTCATCTTTACAATGAGGGTAATATGAAACCCTCTTCATTATGCTTATATATATCATTAAGTGAGATAAAGCAAACCTGTCATATCTGGCACATAGTAAGCATTTAATAAATGACATGCATTAGGCAAATGATTAAAAAGCTCAAGTGCAATGAAGAGTTGGCATTCATTTTAATTTTAGTTTCCTTTAGAAAAATTATATGATTACCAACATAAGGAGGTTAGTAATATAAGTTGTTTTGGGGTATGTTTATATTTAAGTGCATAACATTTAAGGTAACTGACAGTGAGCACATAGATGACTCTCCTTAGGTCTTCTAAAGCAGTACTTGCTTTTCAAACAATCTGAAAAAAAAACACTTTTATTTAATTTTCAGATTGTTACAAATACCTCTGTATAACACAATAAAAGTGAAATTCAAAAAATACAAGCTCTCAGTTTTCATTATTTTGCCAAATTTTTATATGTTTTACATATTTAACTAAATTTTTATATTTATCTCAAAGAAAACAGATTACAAAACACTGCCCCAGTCCACAGACATTTTTAAGATTGTTACAAAGAATGCTTGATTTTAGGAATAACAGAGTGGCTGCTCTATAATAAAACAAACTAAAATTAAACACTAAAAATCTTTCCATGTAAGTAAAACCTTAACGATGTTTCACTTACATTAACGATGTCTCACTTACATGGATCTCAACTCAAGTTAGATATTAATTTTAAAAATACAAAGGAAAATAGCCAGTATACCATACTGACCCCTCATAAAAACCACATATTTAATATATTACCTTAAAAGATTGAATTAACTTTAATACTGATTAAGTACAAAGTAGTACAGAATAACTTCTATACTATAGAATAGTCACTAAATAAACTATGAAAAACAAACAATAAGAGTAACCTCACAGGTTTACATTTAAATTATTAAACAAAGTTCCTCACACTAACCTAACTACAATTTATTTTAGAACACTTGGCAACTTTAACACAAACTTTTGCTACTTCAGGTAATATTTTTAAAAGTGCTATGTATCTCTATAGGGTAGTTAAAGAGAACTCCCAATAGTATAACGCCAACAAAGTGAGTAATACATTAAAAAGTTAATTTTTCATACAGAATAAAAAATGATTATGTATTTTCTTTTCTCTTTTATGATTTCAACACAACCTCTTATCAGATTTGGCTCTAATGGAAATAACTTAATACAGACCCTACCTACACAGTTGAACTTTATTAGGGCTGACCTTTTACATATAAATACTATATATATAGTAAATACTCTGTATCATATATATATATATATGCACACACACACATATACATATATACACACATATATATACATACATACATATATTCCCTTTATTGATGAAACAAAATCTCCTATATCACTAAGAAGAAAGAAATACAATAAAACAATGATGGAGTGAAGATTCTTGTGTCTAGAACAATAAAAGTTAGTTTATCAGTAAATCACTTCAAACCTTCCCCTCAAGTCTGCCTTAAATCTTAGAAACCATGAAATGTTTTCATTGGTTATTTAAGACACCATGTAGTGACTGAATTGGAGAGGAAGATAAGAAGCAGTCTCTAAACCAACATTACCGGTACTCATTATTTCTCCAATATAGAAGAGTTATGCTCCTTTCAGACATCAAACTAAAGTGTCCTTACCAGGGGAAGTCAGGATGGCTCAGTGGGTTAAGTGCTCACTTTGCAGCCCCAGGGACCGAGGATTGAATCCCAACCAGTTCCCACCCTTCACGGCCCCAGCCCATCTTTGTGGAACAAAACCATGTTGAAAACTGATGATGTACAACCATGGAGAATGCTCTGGGCCCTCCCCCTTCTCTGTCTCTCTCTCTGTCAAAAACTATAAAATAAATCTTAAAAAAAAAAAAAAATGTCCTTATCTAAGGCAGTCCAGGATAGGAATCAGAGATGAAATGAAGTGGATACCCTCACTCCAATACGTCTTAAGAATGCACTTAGGAAAAGGACTTAAGATAAATAAGCTTTCTTTTCTGACACTATTTGTTATGAAGATGATTCTGAGATTACAAAACACAAATGAAGTTCAAATGGAGAAAAGCCTTCCTGGGGCCAAATTAAATTTATATTTCCTTTCAAAATCAATGATTAAAAGTGTTAAATGGTCACAAAAGAAAATAACTATAAGACCTCCACCCATAAAAGGCTACAATCAGCTATCAAATGAATAATCCAGCATCTTTCAGAGTACTTTTAATCAGTCTTAGTATTCCAACATACATGAAATACAGTACAGTTTGTCCCATGTTTAGTCCAAGATGCTAATGATAGTAGCTGTTGCAATCAAATCAGTAGCATAAATGATAGTATGTTCACACCTAAAGTGCAAAGGAACCTTCGTACCACTTTATTTTCACTTTAGCTCTGTCTAAAGGACAGGAAATAATGTCAGTCCTCCCTTAACAAATAAACCTGCCATTTCAGGTAACTGATCCATGACTAGTTACTAGTATTCAAAACTGACTCTTAGAAGAAAAGTGTCACCATACAGGCCAACAGGAAGTGATTTCCAAGTTGAATCTGCTACATAGATTTTTCCCTTTTTTTTTTCTTTTTTGGTAAAATCAGGAAAAAAGCAATTATAAAACATATGCTTAAGGTTTTGAAGATTTTCATTTTTTAATTACAATATCTTTTAATTGGAATTTGTGAGTGCTATCTTCCAGTCAAGACAGCTGTGTAGTCCCAGAAATCAGTGACTACTTTCTGTACCCAGAAAAGCCAAGGTGTGGTACTGCTAGCAGTTGTGAAAGTATCTGTGTGCCCAACTTCCATCCAGCTGGAGCAAAGGTATTAAGCTCTTGAAGCATGAAGGGAAAGTGGAAAAAGGCAAAATTTGCAGCCTGAATTTTCAACACTGAATTAAAATGCACAATGTAATATAGTACTTGACCATTAAATGAAGTACAAACAAAATAAAGGAGAGCAGTCCACAATTCACCCAGACAAGTTTGGAGGTTGTTTTTATACCTCTTCTTTCTTTTCACCATATAAGCAATATAAAATTTAAAAAAAAAAGGAGTCAGTCTCTTAAGATTTCAATAACTCATTATCAGAATCTAGCAAAAAGAATGCATAAAAACCCACAGCATACAGCAAAATTATATTAATAAGACTATATGCAGTATTTAAGGAAAGGGGTCTCAGTTATACTTAATCTATGGAAAAATATACTGTTCATTTAACTGATAGCAACAGATTTCACTCTTTCTGTCACATGCCAGCTATACAAGAGGAAGGAGGGGAGAAATAGAGCAACGCTCCCAAGCATGGCTCTGCTGCTGTACAGCTGCATGCATGAAAGCGTGCAAAGAGAAGCAAGTGTTACCAATGGGGTAGCTGAAAAGTTTTGTTGTTGTTGTTTCTTCACTCTAGAATATCGCAGGGTAGGCAATAATGAAAACATATGAGAGGTAAGATGTCACTGAGGCAAGGAAGGCTTGAGTCCATATAGTGGTCACAATAATGATAATATAAACAATAACAAGTCACTGAGCACCGATGATGTTCTAAATACTAAGCACCTATGTATTCCACACATATAGGGGGCTTACACATACATCTAATATAATTCTAACAATCTTATTATCCGTATTATCACTTCTCTTTACATAGGTGTGTCAACTGAGGCTCAGAAATATTAATTTATACACAGAAGGTCATTCAGTTATTTTCTACTTATTCTTTTGAGTGAATAATATAATAAATTATGATAGACAGACATGTACAAGTTTACATGTTTTATCACAGCTAAGCAAACCACTTGGATTTTAACCTATGATTGATTGTCTCCAAAGCCTCGCCTGACAATAAAAAAGAATCATACACATCTAATCAAAAGAATATTTTATTAATGACTATAAAAGTTAACCTTTCGATTTATCATATCAACAGACTAAAAAGAAAACACTTTATATAAGTTTAGTGGGAACTTAACATATGTACTACACTGAATGAAAGAATAAATGAACACACACACACACACAAAACAAAAGGTAAATAGGCTTTTTAAGGTAGAATGGGAAATCTCTTTAACTTTTCTTATTGCTGCCTCCATTCCCTAAAAGGAAATGTCTTCTTACAATAAAATCACATCTTGATCTTCAGTAAACGTCTATTTTGTAAACTCTGGATAATTATAGAAAACAATAATGTAATATGAAGAAAACTTAAGAAAGAGCTGTTTCAAGGTGTCTATAGATTTGCTAATGATGTTAACTGTTATAAATTAGAACAAATATTGCAGAAATACACATTGTAAAATTATTTATTAATCATAAAAGCAGTGATCAAATTTATAAGGGAAAAGTTAAAATTTGAACTTTCTAGATAGAATACTATACAGCATTTTGAAACATACTGACTAAAAGGAATGCTCATTATGTCATATGAATAAGCACATTTAGAAGATGTATTTTCTTCATAAAAATGTTGTTTCCTTTATTTTCATGTTCACACACCTCAGACCCTATTTGTAATACAGACAAAATGGAAAGAGAAAAAGAGAGTTAACTATTCCATGCCCAGAGGTACTATAAACTCTCAGAAAAACATTATTAGCGCAGTTAAAACAGAACCTGTTAGTCTCTTAGGCCACCACCCAAGTGTAGTGGAGTTTTGTTTTGCTATGGTTTTAGATCTTGGTGTAAACTCTCTACCACTGATTCCAAGAAACAAAAAAACCAAAGAGTTAAAACTCAAACACAAGAGTAAACCACAGGGCAGTCAAGGCTCTCTCAGCCCATTCCTTAACAAACCTGCTGCCAGTACTGTGTGCACCGTCTAACTCCTGTTTCTCTGGCTTTAAGCCAAAAGTATCATTTTACTCTGAGTGAAGAAAAAGAGTTTCATTCTTCCAATCTTGTACTACTTTCACCCCGACCTTGTAATCTTGTTTTTCCACATTTTCTAACTACTCAAACAAAAACCTTCCCTCTAAAATATTCATCCAATATAGGAAAAAATAGAGAATGGAAAGGAGGCATTCTCTTCACAGACAGTACTCAGAAGTCCTGGGCACTATTTCAGACACTGGTAAGGGCAGGCATGGAAGCAGGAATTCTCCCTGCACCCAATGAGTTCAGGTAATGTATCCATTGTTCCACATTGCTATGGTCTGGTGACAGGAACCCCAACTAGAACAAGCTTGCCCTGCATTTTCCTTTGCATTTAGATGCCAACTTTGATAAGGTCACACCTTAAAAAGATCCACATAGCATGCAACACAGAGATAGCAATAAAGCCTTCAGCCATTCCCATACTCAGATAAGACAGTAAAAAGGAGAGGAAATCAGCACAACACTTACATACATAAATAGATATATACAGCAACCCATTCGTAACTGCACTTATCTCAATCCTTCCTTACACCAGGGACTGGAATGGAATCAGCAACAATAGTGGAGAGATTCTACTCTTCCCCTTTCCCCACTTCAAACCCAGAATTTTCTCAGAGAAGCTCATCGCTATTCCTCATTGATCCCCTTAGAGGAGTATCCAAATGAATTTCTTTATAGTTCTGTTTCTTTCAATTTCAATGTCTCCCTGAAACGTCCAATTGCTGACACTTTATTCCCTTGAACCTCCCAAAAGACTTGATTCCTATGGCAGAGCTCTCTCCCATGAGCTACCCATAGAAACCAATTCCCCCACTACAGCTCCTTCCAGTCACTCCCCAAAGATCCAATCCTCTTCTCCCTTGCTGTTTTCCTTTCCATCTGCTCCCAAAAGAACCTGACATCACTATTAGTGAAAATACACAAGAGGTTTGGGAAGGAAAGGAGAGAATACCACTCTAGCAAAGAGACACACATACACAATGGAGGAATGATATTTAATTCCTGAATGGAAGTTTTGTTTACATACAATACATCATATCACCTCTGATACACTCAAACTTCCCTGAATCTGGTGATGGAGTAATTTTTCTAAAACATTTAAAGAAGTACAATGTGTGTGTGTGTGTGTGAGTGTGTGAGTGTGTGTATTTCCCTAACAAAACAATACAATTTACAGAAAGCTTACCAGAATAGAAAATTGTAGCCAAAATAAAAAGTCAAGTGCAAATATCCCTTTTCACCTGCAATTAAACATTAGAAATCAGAATGGCAGGGGGAGGGGGGGGGAATGCATTAGCCAAAACTATTGATAGATTGACACCATACTCAAAACCTGTCATGAAAATACTATGCTCACGGTTTAACGAAACTTGTATCAAAAACTATAATTTTGTTGTAATGTTTGCATTAAGACTTAGTTTTCAAACAATGTTATTTCCACTTTTGAATTTTTACCTTCTTCAGATAATAAAACATTTCTGGGGCAAAAGATAAATGTATAACCTTTTCAAGAGCATTATTTTCAACCTATTTATTTTTATAACCAGAAACATGGTGATAAAAATTATTTCATTTTTCTTTTTCAGATATAAAATTACCTAAAAATATTTTATTTAAATTGTTAAGCTTAATAATTGGCTACTTCTCTTTCTAAAAAGGTATTAATATAATGACTGAAAATAATGAATCAAATAGTTAGTACTTAAAATATTTTTGGCATCAATTCTTTTTTTAACTTTCTTCTATGGTTTCTAAAAAAATGAGTTATAGAAAGAGAGGATGAAACTCTTTTCCAGGTTAGCTTAGGACATCTTTGCTTTTCTAAATAAACTGATCATCTAACTACTTTTAAGAAAAAAAATTGTTTTTTGTACGTTTTCCATTACAATACTAATTATCTAAAAGCCCTTTGCCACTAAAAAAAAATCTAAAAATAAAGTATCTCACATCTCATTTTCATATATCTTGTTCACATTTAGTACTATGATGAACACATTAAACAATGCATGTATTTAAGATGTAATTAATATGTAATATTTGGACAATGGTATTAAAAAGCCTCTCTCCAATTTTTAAATACTTTAGAGCTAAAAGATATTTTTAATTAATTTTAATTCAAAGTCTCTATCATTGCATCTATCAAGTCATCATATGGTAAAGAACAGAGATAGCCTAGACTTTTCTTAACAGCACTTTAGAGAATTTTTAAAAAAATAACCGAAACACGGTAGAGGGCACAATACATGCTGAATTGTAAGTCAAGAGACTTGAAATTTATCTATTTACTAACTATCTATCTTGTAGCCTTGGACAGCTCTCTAACTTTTCTGTGCCTGTTTCACATCTCTAAAATGAAGAGGGCTAAAATATACCTTAAAAGCTCTGAATAAATGAATAGAATCAGGGGCATGATCTTAAATTAGGCAAAAGGTGACATAAAGACATCAGGGACACCTAATTGAACTGTCAGGAGGATAAAGTGACTATATATCAAGGAAAACTGACTGAAATTACTAAATAAAAACCCACAAGACATCCTTTTCAGTATTTAGTTCACTGAATATTCCCAAAAGAATTCAAAATGGGTGTTAAGTCTGATGTCAATTAGAATAACATCAGCTGCTAAGAAAGGAAATAATGAAGACTATGTACCGGTAAGATGTAGAATTATCTCATTGGAAAGCAGATTTTTTTTAATTGAGCAGAAATATGACAGACCTATACACATTTCTTTTTTTAAAACATTTTTATTAAAATATAGCTAACGGACAATGCTATATTAGTTTAGGTATAACCAATAGTTATTCAACATTCATATTCATAAAAAAGTGATCACCATGATAATTCCAACAACCATCTGACACTGTACCACACTATCACAATTATTATTGACTATATTCCCTATGCTGTACATCACACATTTCTTTTAAATTTCTCTTGCATTTACACAGCACAAAATAAGTTTTCTTACATTAGCACAATGTGCTGCTTTTACCATTCCCCAATGCCTTGTGATCTGTACTTGGTCTCAATAAGCCAATTTACATGCACTAAAAGACATGGGGATCACCTTCTAAAAAACCCTGAGTGTGGCCCACAATTTCAGAGAGCTGAGCTACATGCGGAGCTACTGAACTGACGTGACCTGAGATCTGATCCCACTGCAATAGCCATCAGGCTATAGTGGTAGTGTTACTTTACCAAAATAAACCCCTCCTCAATACGAAAAGTGCCAAGAAAGCTTCAGGTGCCGATTGCTACTCTTCTGGAATAAGGTTCCACTAACAATGTTAACACAGGTTTGAACTGTTATTTTGGGGTTGGTTTGTTTGTTTTTAAGGAGGTAC
>PVKE010048970.1:0-11397 GCA_004027555.1 Craseonycteris thonglongyai | reverse complement strand
GGCATTAAATATTTCTCTAGTATCATTTTTAGAGGCTAAATAAAGCCTTGCTTGTTAAATATTTATGCTTTATTCACTTCTTGTTTCTACCAAAAACACTTCCATAAAAATCTTGTAGCTATAATTTTGCAACCATCTCTGACTATTTTCTTAGCATGAATCCCCCAAAGTAAAAATGCTGGCTTAAAGACTTCATGCAAAATTATGAGGCACTCAATAGAAATGGCCAAACTGCTTTCCAGAAAGCTTTTAAAAATTTACTCTCTTACCAACAGCATATGACAATGCCTCTTTCCATACCATTTGGCCAACATTGAGATTACAATTTTTTTAATCTAGTTTTAATATCAGGTCCCTAAAACTAGATTTATCATGAAATTAAAAAATTTCCCATTCTAACTCTATATTCAATTGTATTTTCACACTCAAATAGCATAGTAATAATGACCTGAAAGCAGTTTGATTCTGTGGCATACAGAAATTAGAACAACTACTTAAGCATCTCTTGCAGACTTTTTTTCCCTCTAAGCTTCCCTTCTTTACTGATCAGTTACACAAAAAGATTGAGAATTAGGTTTTAAGAGTCTGATTCTAACTGCCTCCAATGAGTACAATGAAAATTTAAATATAACTTTAAAAACTGTTCACTGGACCTCTGTGCCATTGAAGAAGGTCAAGTTCAAGCCCCTTATTTAAAAAGACCTCTCCCTGAGAAATCACTAAGGGAGCCCATTACCATTACATCTTCCTCTTTTCTTTTTCTCTTTGTTCATTTAAAAACAAGGGTAATATTGACTGAAAGCTAAAACTGCAGAAAACAGTCATGACTTATACTATGTCGATGATTGATGTGGCATCAAAATTGAGTATGCTCCCACTGAAATCACTGGACGTGACTACTAGTGGAAATTCTTGGTGAATTATCCATCTGAACAAAGCTTAGCTACTTTGTTTTCTAAACGATGCATATTGCCAACTTAGGCAATTTGTGTTATCATTTTCCAAACAAGAAATTCAGAGTTTGGTATGGTTGGAGTTTGGTTACTAAACAATTTGTTATTTCTATAAAAGATAGCGGTATGTTTTTAAATAGGAATGCTATTTGAAATTCTTCAACACTAAACTTTAAGACTGTGAAATGGTCTAAAATGTAAAAATGATTTCTTTTGGAAAGGGAAGAAGAAATTTGCTTGCTGTTGCTGCAGTTGCTGTACATGTGCAAATATAATAAAATAATAATCTACTGGGAAAAATATGAAGATGGTTGCAAATTATTTTATTGTGTAGAACAGACATATTCTTCAAATTAATTATAATGACAGTAACTTATTGTTCATTCTCATATAAAAATTGCAAAAATGTTACAATGCTAAAAATAGAGTAGTTGCAGGAGATCAAAGAAAATAAACAATTGAAACCTCTGGTATCTTAACAGTTATCAAAGGAAATCACACAGCTCTCAAGACATCCAACTTATTTATTTCATTAAAAAGTATACAGTTGAAGTAAAAAAAAAAAGCAGAAAAATAAAATAAAACCAAGATAACATAGCACTATTTTTTTCTGTAGTTTCACCTAGGATCTTTTCAAATAGGTGAAGCCCTGCATATCTTATTTACAAAATAATTACAAGCTCTAAAATTAACCTTTTGACTGATCTACTGCTTACCTCGGCTTTGACCTACCGGTATTTGTTTCAGAGCCAAGCTTCAATCATGAAAGGTCTACATTAGCCATGTCTATTTCATTTATTCGCAGCATAACTTTTTGTAATATATCTGCTCTATCCAAATATTAAAACTGGTAGTTTCAGTGGAGTTACCACATTAGAGTAAAGCAGTGTGACAAAAGAGGTGCTAAACCATATGAAATTTTACAGAAGTGTGCTAAAACCTGGTTACAAATTTCCTGGAACCTTTCATCCACCTCAAGGTTATGAAGGGGTCAGTTTTGGGAGGTGAGAGAGGAATTTGCTAGGATTGCCTTAAAGAGAACTGCTCTTGAGTCAACCCACAAAAAACAGAGGAAGACACCACCACTACCCCCTGCCCCAAACCTAATGACAAGAGCTTCAGTGAGACCCCTGAAGCTGCTACTTGACCTGTGTTTCTGTCAGTTGGGGGAGATGGAACACCTTTCCTTACCTCCTATAAGAGATAGCTAAAGCAGCTTGCACAATGGGACATGAGGAGCATCGCTGTTCTGGGAACCAGTTGCATTTCCTTCTTACAAAAGGTGAAAGGTGCATAAAGCCCAGAGTAGGTGAGTCAGACTGGAGTAAAATTCTTCCCCAAAGGACCCCTGAGAGAGTCTGTGTGAAGCAGATTGTGGAGAACCAGGGGCTGAGGTGGGGTGGGGGAGGGGAGAGGCTGCCAAAAGAGATATTACCACATCAAGAAAGTTTCAGTCAAAGAGGCTCAGTGGAGGAAACTAAAGAACCTACAAAAATGTCTGTGAGAGAAAGTGTCAGTTGTAAATGTCTGCCAGGCACAAAGAGGGTATCAGCATTTTAAAATGGTAGCAGTTGAGTGGGTTTTCTGCTTACCTTTCTCCTTCTGCCTCTCTGCTCCAACATAACTGGTGGGTCCTAAATTGCAATTAACAAGCTGGGAGTGAAAGAGTGGGAAAAGAAAGAGAATGAACTTTAAATCAAGTTGGATCCATATCAGAACTGGATACTCTAATACTTTCTGAGAGGAGCTTGTAACTAAAAGTGACATAGGGACTTTCAGTTATGTGAGAATCCCCCCAAAAAGACAATGAGTCTCTCCAGGTCTTCAACGAGGAGCAACGAAAGAAAGGCAACCATCTGAACAGGGTTAAAGGGCATGTGGAAAACAAACATGAATTGTCTATTGTCATTTCACCACATGTATCCTAAATGCACCATTACCCTTTTAAATCGTTTTCTTAAAAGTTGCCAATAACCATACAAAGGCAATGCAATACACTGACAAAATTAATGAATTTGTAATTGGGAGATCTGAAATAGAATTCTGTTCACAGGTAGAGTTTAGTGGACTTGGCTATGTCATTCAGCCTCTCTGGACCTTATTTGTATGTATGTATGTATGTATGTATGTATTTATGATTTATTTTTTTGTTTTGAAAGGTGAGAGAGAGAGAGAGAGAAGTAGGGATGGTCCAGAGCAATCTCCATAGTTTCGACATAGTTTGACATTCTACACAGATGAATGTGGGGCCACACAGGGTGGGAACAAAACTGGGGGCCTCTCTCATGAGAGGTTAGAACCTTTGCCATTCCAGTAGTTATCAGTTGTACGGCAGTTCAGCATATGGGTTTGCACTGACCAGGGCCAGGATTACCTGCTGAGCTATTCCCCAATCTTGTTGTTATTTTTAATCAATCAGTTTAAGAGATTAGAATAGTTAGTCTCTATAATCTGTTCCTAATGCTATTTGTCTTGATTTGGGTTCTTCATAAACAGACTTTGAGTTAAAGATTCTAGCGCAACTTGGAAGGTAATCCCAGGAAATTCAGTGGAGAAGCAGGAAAATAAAATAGGAAAGGAAGCCAATAAAGTGTGTGATATCAAACCAGTTCACACTGTGGGCAATAGGAGCTCAGTCCCTCTGCAGAAGACAGAGAGGCTGTGTAGACTAGCACTGTCCAATACAAACACAATGCAAACCAAACCATTAGTTTTCAGTCTTCCAGTAACCATGTTAAAAAAGGTAAAAAGAAACAGATGTTGTAAGTTTTAATACTCTATTCAATCCATTAAATTCAAACCATTACATTTTAATGTGTAAAAAATTATTCATTAGATATTTAAAAAATTTAAACTAAGTCTTCAAAGTTGGTTGGGAGAGTCTAACCTGACATTTTTTTTTATTAATTGTTAAATTTATTGGGGTGACATTGGTTGGTAAAAATTATATAGATTCCAGGTGTACAATTCTATAATACATCATCTGTGTTGTATTGTGTGCTCACCACCCAGAGTCAGTTCTCTTTCCACCACCATATATTTGATGTTCCTTCCCTCCTCCCCACCCCTTCCCCCTTTACCCTCAGGTAACCACTAAATTATTGACTCTGTCCATGAGTTTTTATTTTTTTGTTACTTTCATAAACTGACATTTTGATGTATATTTAGATTTTATAAAATTGACAGTTGAAGAAATAGAATCACATGCTCAAGCTTTTCCAAATCTACTGAAAGATTTTCCAATAACTGAAGAATGTATTTTTAATTTATTATTAAAATCAAGTCAAATTGAAAAATTTAGTTCCTCAGTCACACTAGCCACATTCTCTATGCTCAGTAGCCACACGGACCTAGAGGCTATTATCATATTGGGCAGTGAAGATGCTGAACGTGCCTCAGAGATATTCTACCTGAGAGGCAGAGAAGCTGGGACCTGGACCCATCTCACGGGCCATCCTTGGGTAAGGGCTGTTTCTGGGGCCGTTGGCAGCTATGCCCAGGCCTGAGCTTGCTTACCACCAGAACGAAGCTGCCTGCAGAGACAGTAAGATGCCTTCTGCACGTAGTTGATTACCAAGGGGATATGGGCACTAGATAACCTCATTTTGCTATACATTTTTATTTTAATCAAGTCTTTTTTTGATCTCTTGGAAAATGTGACAAAATAATTGTTTGTTTCAATTGTCTCTCATCATCAACCCTTCTTATTTTATTTAATTTTTTTTATTAGTTTCAGTGTATAAGAGAACATACTGCTTAGATATTTACAGCTCTTATATAACCCCAACAGGTCTATTTCCCATACTATTTTCATGTGTACAACACAGTGGGTAGACATTTATATAATTCATGAAGTGCTCCCCCGTGATGGGTCTAATGTCAACTCTTTTCATTGCCATCAATATGCACTGTGTGTCAGAGGCCTTTCCTTACCTAGAGTATTTTGCCATATTTGTAGCAATTCCCTTATAGTTTGTGTGCAATAGTTCAGGCATGAAGGTGTATGCTACCATATTCGGTAGCTATTATATTTATTATGTGGCTATTTCCATCTTAGTCTCCAGAACCAAATCTGATTTTAGGTAGAAAAAAATTAAGATTTAATCTAATAGAATTTGGCATTTAAATATCTTTACCCTAGTTAATCCTGAGACTTTTGTATCCATGACACCCATTCAAATCTCTACCATTGCTTGAATGTTTCATTCTCTGGTCTCTTTCCCTGAGCCCTGACTGGATAATGTCTCTATTTCCTAACCTCAGGTAGAATGCAGTCCAGCCAGCATATCTTCCTAATAACTGTGTCCTACCTGCTTGTGCCGTCGGCCTCTAGCCGCCGTGTGGCTCTGTCTCCTCCCTCTTTATTCCTCAGTGCTCCTTGGTCTCAATCGCCCAATGCTTTCTGGATTGCATGAAGCTAAACCTTCCAAAGTCATGCTCTGTCTGCCAGACTGAATCTCCTTCCACATTCTCCCTTCTGGCCCGTGCCATCAACCTGGCAGGATCTTAATCCAGGTTGCTGCCTCTACCACCCTAACCCATAACACTGCACCTAAACAGTTTACATAATATTACAGACCCCAAACACGATCACAGCTGCCTTCAAGCCTAAATATAAGCTGTTGTCATTCCTCTTTCTTTTTAATCTAGTCTTCACTATGAAGTCAAATTTATGTCTTAAAATTTTGTACTGGCCATGCCAAAATTCGCTAAGAAAAATCCATAACTGTCCTAGATGAAATCAGGTGGTAGAAAGACAACAGAAGCATGTAACAATGTTCCTCACTTTAAGTAGTTTTCAAGCAAATTTGAGAGTCAAGATGCATATGTATGACAGCAGAATTAGGAAAGTGTACAATGGAGATTGGCAAACTTCATCTGTTTTAAAGGGTCAGAAAGTTAACATTTCTGTGCTTTCATTGTGGGCCGTATGTTCTTTGTTGCAACTACTCAACTCTGTCTTTGTAGCATGAAAGCAGCTACAGATAATATATAAATAAATGGGCATGGCTGTGTTCCAATACAAATTTATTAGGATACTGAAGGGGACATTAACATTTGAATTGCATAAATTTTCCATGCCATGAAATATTCATCTTTTGATTTTTTCCAATCATTCTTAGCTTACAAAAAACAGGCAGTAGGCAGGATGTGTTTAGCTTTATATTTTCCCAACCCATGGTTTAGAGCATAATTAAGTACTTAGTTGGGTAGTTCAGATCTAATGATATAGAAATATAAGGAAGAAGGAAAATCATTGAAATCCCTTTATAGAAAAGTCCAAATTTACGCTGAATCTAGAAGATAGTAAAGTAATTTGGACAATGCGGACAGAAGATATTTCTAGTCAGCAACGCATAATCCAAGAGAGATAAATTGAGTGTGGTGCTAAATTACAAATTTCAGTCAGATTTCATCAGTTTTCTTCTAAAGTTCTTTTTCCATTACAATGTCCAATTGAGTATTCTACATGGTATTCAGTTGTGTTTCCCCGGTTTCCTTCAGTCTGTGACCGCTCCTCAGTTCATCATTGTCTTTCATGATGTTGACACTCCGGATGGCTACTGGTCGGGTATATATTTTGTAAACTGTTCTTCAATTTGCTTTTGGTGGTTCTCATGATCAGATTGAGATTATGCATTAATGAGAATAATATCACAGAGGTGGGGTGCCCTTCTCAGTACATAATATCAGGGATATATGTCTTTTAACTGGTGATGTTAAGCTTGATCACTACCTATCTACTGTAATTCTTTTTTCTTTTGTAAATAATAAATGTTTTGCAAGCCATACTTAGAGACTATGAAAATATTAATTTTATTCTTAAACTTTTACCCATTGACTTTAGCATTCATAGGTGAATACTGCCTACAGCAATTTTTACTAATGTTCTATGATCTATTATTTCCTTATTTCCTTTTATGCTTAATAGCATGCTTCTGGAAGGAAAAGTTGTAACTTTCTTCATCATTTATTTATTTATTTAATCATTTCTTTATATCAGTGTGGCCGTTTCAGTATTTACTGTTTTTTTTTAAAAGAATTGTTTAATTGTTTGAGAGAGAGAAAGAAAGAGAGAAAGAAAAGGAGAAAGAAAGAAAGAAAGAAAGAAAGAGAGAGAGAAAGAAAGAGAGAGAAAGGAGGAGGGCCCAGAGCAGTTTCTGTGGTTGTATATCATTAGCTGTGTGACATGGTTTCATCCCACACAGGTGGAAGTGGGGTCGTGTGGGGTGGGAACCAAACTAAGGCTTCCCACCTAGGAGACCAGAACTTTTGCCACCAAACCCAGTGGTTACCAGTTGCACCGCAGTTCAGCATATAAATTTGCACAAATCGGGGCCAGAATTGAACTCTGGACCTCAAGATTGTGAGGCAAGTGCTCAACCACTGAACTATTCCAGCGTTCCAATTTTATTCTTTTTGAGCTATCCTGGCATTCCAATTTTATTGTGTTTTATAATCTAATATTTTATTTTGTTGTTGAAATGGTTCCAGCTTTGACCATTGAGAGCTCCTTCAGGTTGGCTCCTGTGTCCTTTCAACCTGCCCCATCCTTAGTACTTCCTTCTTTTTTGGTTCACCAAGATACTCCAGGGTCATCTAGCCCAGCCCTAAAATCAATCACTTCTTCAAAGATCCATCTAGGCCCTGGGGGTGGCAAACCTATGGCACGTGTGCCCAAAGTGGCACACGGAGCAATTATTTCGGCACGCAGAATTATTGTTTTTTGTTATAAAAACATCTTATGCCTCTTATAGAGATAAAAATATCAATAACTCTATCTCACTCGATGGGTTGGCACACAAGTCGAGCAAGTATGCTCTTACTTCATAAACTTTGGCACTCAATCGCCAAAAGGTTCGCCACCCCTGAGACGTTTTAAGCCAAACTTGTCCAGCCTGTGACCTACGGTCCACATGCGACCCAAGACAGCTTTGAATGCAGCCCAACACAAATTCGTAAACTCTCTTAAAACATTATGAGATTTTTTTTTGCAATATATTTGTTTTTATCTCATCGGTTATCATTAGAGTTACTATATTTTATGTGTGGACCAAGACAATTCTTCTTTTTCCAGTGTGGCCCAAGGAAGCCAAAAGGTTGGACAACCCTACTAAACCACAGGGGTTGATAATTTAGAACCCTCTACTCACATTCAGCAAAAAAAGAACCAAGTATAAAAAAATAGCTGGAAGGACCTTGAAGAAGTTTCAGAGGTTGAGTAGAGAAAGGGGTAAGGAGCTAACAAAGGAAACAGAGGACTGTCAGGGAAGTGGAAGGAAACTAGGGCATGGTGTCCCAGAGCCAAGAAAAGACACTCACCAATGTGTTTTAACTTTAGGGTCCCCAGAAAGCATTCTACTTGTTCCCCACCACCTTACATAGACATCGCTTCTTCAGAAAGGCAGGAATCTTCCAGCCACTCACGCTCATTGCCCTGGGCTACCCAAATCCCTAGCTCTGACCAAACTGCAGTAAATACAGCCACAATTCACATATGCAGCCCACTGGATTTTAGATTTTCATCCCTTCAACTGAAATGTTTTTCCCCTTCTCTCTCTAGCCCAAAACCCACTCAACTTTCTTTTTTGTTTTTTTTTGTTTTTTTTTGTTTTTTTTTAATCTTTTCACATTTATAGAGAGAAATTATCTTTTTGTCTTCAGTGCATAGTTATTTCTATTTTACCTTTTGACAGATAGAGAGAGAGACAGAGACAGAGACAGCCAGAGAACCGAACTGTGGGAACTCCCCAGTTCAGCATGTGGGTCCTGCCTGGGCCGGAGCCGGGATTCGATCCTCGGTCCTCATGGCCTCAAAGCGAGCGCTCACCCCGCTGAGCCGTCCCGGCTTTCCCTTCAACTTTCTTAAGTTAAGGCAAATGGCATCTTTTCCTTGAATGTTTTCCCAAACATTCAATTTATATTTATCATTAAAATAAAAAAATACATATATAGTTCTTATTCCTTTAGTTAATGTCATGTTTGGATTATATTATTTTTATTTTTTTTTTTTAGTTAAATGGATTGGGATGACATTGGTTAGTAAAATTATATAGGTTTCAAGTGTACATGGATTATATTCTTAAATTTTTTTTTTTTTTTTTTTTTTTTTTTTTTTTTTTTTTTTTTTTTTTTTTTTTTTTCTATTTGATTCATATTTATTTCCCAACGATACTGTAGCTACTTTAAGTCAGAGGCCTTACCTCTTGCTCTGGTATAGACATTTAATAAATATATGTCAGTTTAACATTCATATCAACAAATCAGCCACTATAGTGAGTCATCAAAGAAATAGTTGAGCACTGGGAAGATTCCAGGAGCTATCTTATCTATGCAGGAATGTTAAAAACTACTCCTTAAGATACAAAGTTGGATAGCTATGTAAATTGCGTATGGCTTTGATTGTATTCCAAGAAAATGTAACCCTGAACCAGGGTAATTCTTATTCTTCACCAGGAAATAGTTCATCAGGATATTTAAGGCTTATTTATTAATAAAGTAAGTCACTATAATATTTTCCTTGACCCTTTCTAGTTTTGTTTTAGAACAACTACCTGGTCTATTTCTATTTTTAAAATCAACTACCTGTTACAGAATTGTTAACATATAAATCTATCAGATTTTCCAAGGACAAATGGGAGCGTATCAATAGACTTCAATGATTTTTTAAAAGATAAATATCATTGTTTCTTATTAAAAACAATACATACTTGTTGAAGAAAAATCAAGAAAATACAGATAAAAAGTAGAGTCCCAGAACCCCAACACCCAGAAACAGAAACAAACGTATTTTTCTAGCTTTGATATATAATTGACTTACTAACATTTTATTGCATAATATACCATGTGTATGTATGTGTGTGTATATATATATATATAGACATATATATATATATATATATATATATATATATATATATATATATGTATGTCTACATAGGGGAAGAGTTTGTGTGATCATTTTATACAAATTGTTTTCTGACTTACTCTTTTCACTTAATGTTTCATATTTCTCATATCATTAAATATTTCCTATATTATTTCTTTGTGACAGTAAATGGAATTTTATCAACTGGATGTACTATAATTTATTAAACTAATGACTATGGTTAGACATTAAGGTGTTCCCAAGTTTTCTCCAGTAAATGCCATGCATGCCACAATGAACATTCTTATGCTTAGCTGTGAACATAGATTTCCTTACAACAAATTTCTCTGTGTGAATGGTTATACACAGTTTATGGTTTTTGCTTCTGCAAAACTTTAGTGCCTGTTTACCATCTCAATCAGTAGTAGTTAAAGCAACTTTCAAAGAATCATTTTATATTTGTAAATGAACTATGTTCACCTGTAGAGATGCAGGAATCACACAGGATTTCATTTTCCTATTTGGCCTATTATTTATATTTTTTGCAAATTGGATAATATTTATCAGTAAGACAAGCAAGATTGTTTCTTAAACAGCAAAATAGTGGATAAAAGAACTGAGAAGTGATTCGCAAAGTCAGGTCTACTTCAGTTAAGTATATCATAATATTTATAAATGACATAAAAGATTGCCAGACTTGCTTACAAGATCACTGAGCAAGTCTTCCAGAAAAATGCTAAAAGAGTGGCTCTGCAAATGCTTGTTACACCTTGAGAATTCCTAATAATGTGGGGGCAAAAATATGCATATATATATATATATATATATATATATATATATATGCACTTTATTCTCGTTGTAATATTTGAAATTATAAAAACCTATTGGTTTTCAACTGGCGTGAGTTATCTCTATGATACAAGCAAATTACCTATTTTTCTAGCTTAAATTTTGGAAGAGTTTTTTGTAGGTTAAGAGTAAGCATTGAAAAAAATGGTACTTATTTTCCAGAAACTATAATCACTGGAAACTTTTGGAGGAGGGAAGAGATTCATGTAAATCAGCACTATGCAACTCAGGAATTCTGAGAGCTTTAGTTTCTCATTAATAGAAGATGTTGAATGTTTCCTTCCTAGTGGAAGAGTATGACTAGATACAGTGACTCTTATTTGGGGCTTCAAATTTAATTTCAAAAACAGACTCACTTATATCCAGTGAATGCCTGGATAGTCCATCTTTTACTCTATCTTGCTGTTTGCAATGTCATATTTTGATTTATGCGTTTCTTCTTTGTTTAACTTGTTTATTATTAATATAATTCCTTTCTTCCAGAAGTACTGTGTGTTTTTAAGCCTCTGGCCAGTAAACACTTCTCTTATATTTACTATGCCAAGGGTAGAGGAACTAGCCCTCCACTCTTGCTACTCAGAGATCCATAGCAATACATCATCTGGGAACTTGATAGAAAATCAGAATATAGGTCCTTACCCCAAACTGACTGAATTGGAATCTGCATTTTAACAAGATCCCCAAGATGTACAAAGGCAATTTAAAGTTTAAGAAGTGTTGCCTTGG
>PVKE010048969.1:0-11410 GCA_004027555.1 Craseonycteris thonglongyai | reverse complement strand
TTATCTTTTTGTCTTCAGTGCATAGTTATCTCCACTTTACTTTTTGACAGATAGAGAGAGAGACAGAGACAGAGACAGTTAGAGAACCAAACTGTGGGAACTCCCCAGTTCAGCACGTGGGTCCTGCCTGGGCCGGAGCCGGGATTCGATCCTCGGTCCTCATGGCCTCAAAGCGAGCGCTCAACCCGCTGAGCCGTCCTGGCTTTCCCCCTCAAATTTTTTTAAATGCAGTTTTATTTTTACATACTTAACATTGCAAATATGAAAATTCAAAGAATGTTTAAAATAATACACCATAACTGTGGTACGATCATATAATAGAATATCACATGGCCATGGAAATTAAAGTACTGAGGTATTCCCAGCCACAGATTAGAATAAAATATTTTTAAGAAGTAACCGGCAAAATACTCGCACCAAGAGTATATAAAGAATGTATAACTCACAAGTGAGACAATCAATAATTAAAATAGAAGTAAATAATTTGAACAAATAGCTGACCCAGAGATACAAATATATGCATGGAATATGTACTTATTAAATATGTATAAAGTAAGTATTAATTATAGAAATTCAATTAAAATAACAATGAAATATCACTATATATCTAATAGAGTATCAAAAATTAAAGATTGAATGTACCAAGTGTTAGTCAGCATTTCCATATGAAATAATGAGAACTCTTAACACTGCTGTTAGAAATTTAAATGGGTAGAAGTATTTTGGATAAAAATTTGGCAGTTTCTTAAATGTTAAGAATATATCTGCCATATGTATTCCAGTCCTAGCCTTATGACCAAGAGTAATGAAAACATTTCCACACATGGACAAAAAAATTATGATATTCACAGTTGCTTGATTTTGATAGCTATAAACAGAAAAAAGCCCAAATATCCAAAGCCTATATAAGCAATTGTAACCTAGTATGGAGTACCACTCATCAGTCAACAACACATTTCAAAAAAATGCATTGAGAAATAATTTTTCAGAGTAAAAGCAGAGAGACAAAAAATTGTGCATACTAGTTATTCAACTGTTAAACTGAACAGAAGTTATTATTAATAAAGTAAGTGAAATCAAGCCAATGGTTGTCAGATTATTTTAGCTACAGACATCTAGAAACTGAAAAACACTATTCAATAAACAGCAATACCTTTATAATATCTTTCCAATTGTCTGCTTTAACTATAATTAAATAGATAGTGTTAAGATTTTACAATCACTAAATTCTAGTGTACATAAACATATATGTGTATGTATATATATACAAGGGTTGTCTGGAAAAATTCAGAAATAAATGCCTCTATTTTTTATATTACATGGCTGGATACCTTTTGGATGGCCCTCTCTATAAATACAAATACATGCATGTATAATATATATGTATGTAAAATTATTTTTTCTCTGTTATAAATGTGCAATTATATTACTAAATTATTGTGAACATACTGTATTTTAAATAGACTGATGAATGTAATGTGCAGAAAATTAAAATGGCAATTAAATAATTAAAATAAGTATTTTCTCTGCAAACAGGGTTTCAGTTTAATCCAATATATATTAATGATGCCTCTTAAAAACAAATTTGTTTCTTATTATAAAGCAATGAGCTATGAAAGAATTTCTACTTAAAAATGTAATTTGGAAATGGGATGGGCACATATAAGTTGATAGGTAAATAATAAAAGTACTGAGTGAGACTCAGATGACAAAGATTTAAATCAAATGAAATTACAAAGAAGGAAATACTAGATGTAAGAAATCAATTACATTACTTTTCCTATCAGGTGTTCAATACCTTGTTGCTTGAGAAAGGCCAATATATATAAATTGTTTTGACAATGTAAATTATATACAAATATGAGGAAATTATTATCAATCCCTTTTAAATACTCAGCCTTATCACTAGTGAGATTGGGTGCTACAGCTGAAAAGCCCAAAGTTAAGTTTTTCCCCTGAGAAAGAACTGTTGTCTAAAGAAAGGGATTAGTGATATGTAGAATAAGTCCCGCAAAAAAAAACTTCAAAAGAATAGTGGAAGAGCTTTGGGAGTGTCTAAGACCAACATTTTGACCATTGGAATATTACTTAAGATAGTATGCAGTGAACTACTCTTGTTATTTTTGATACAGTATTAAGGAAGTTATAACTAAGGAAGGAAGGAAGGAAGGCTTGGAAGAAGGCAATCTGGTGGAATCTTTATGGTTGTACTGTGTAAAAATAAAAAAGCACTGCTGTGCCAGGTAACATGCTCAGTTTTCATGGATAAACAGACAACATTATTCTGTGAATCTACCGCTGTACAGCACCAGCTAATGACCATTTTAGCATATGAAAAAGTATATGACCTTCACAATTTTTTAAAAAAGTTTTATAGCATGGTGCTACTGAAAGAAAACATTTCTTGGAGAAAATTCAGTCTCTCTGGGTGCCAATTTGCAGTCCTGATGATTTACAAACCTGGTGTAGCTTCTGAATTCCAGTGAATAAGATTCTCACTTTCTGTCTTCTAGTGCAGTGAAACTATGTGACTAGTTCTGGCCTAAGAGCAGAGAGAAGAATACGGTACATATGTGTAATTTCCTGCTGACTGGGGAATTTTATGGAGGTAGCAAGAGGGAAAACAGGGTAAAGAGTATATAGAAACTATAAACTTTGCAACCTTTCTGTGTGTCTAAAACTATTCTATTAACATAATAAAATTAAATAAATTTCTAGATGTAGCAAATCAAATCTAACAATATATGAAAAGATATATTACCATGACCAAGTAAGTTTATCAGAGAAATGTAAAACTGGTTTATTATTTAAACATTAATAAATACAACTTTTACTATGAATAATAGAAAAATATGATCATCTCAATTAAAGCAGAAAAAAATATTTGGAAAAATTTAAAATCCATCATTGCTAAAGACTCTGAGCAACTCAAGAGTAGAAAGAAATTACCCCTATTTTATAAAAGTCATCTACGTAAAAACTTACAGCTAACATCATACTTAATGGTGAAAGATTGAATGCTTTCCCCCAAGACAGGGAACAAGACAAAGATGTTGACTCTCACAACTTTTGTGATGGTTATAGCCAATGTGATAAGGCAAGGTAAATAAATGAAAGTCATCCAAAAAAAAATTAAGGAAGTTTTCATATTCTTTAAAGAAAAATTTACAAAGTATACAGAAAAGCCACTTGAACTTGTGAATTTAACAAATGTGGTAGAAAAAATATTTTTATATTGTTTGTTTTGTCAACAAAACATAGGCTACTGTTTTATCCACACATTTTCTAATTTACAAAGCAGACAACTGCTACGCTCTCGCTTGTAACTGCTGAAGTTTTTTTTTCAATGCCCCTATCTTCTGTCAAGTCAAACTCTCTTTAAGACTCTCTCTGATTTTTCTGCTTTTTTAAAATATATATTCTTTATATTGTTCTTACAAATGTAACTTACTCTGTGACTTTTAAAATGAAAATAAATTTCTGCTAGTTTAAGTGAATGAACAAGTTTTTGAGCCTTTATTACAAATTGTCTAAAAAGCTTCAACTTAAAAGTTTTCTTTTTTGTAAAATAGTTTAAGTGACTTTTAAATTACAAAAGTTTACAATATTTAATATTAAAAAAATGTGTTTCAACTTACATTAAAATCAAATTTTGTTATTTTAATATGTGCATGTATGTACTTTGAGAATTTTAGTTATATGTATTTAATGTTAATACATTTTGAATAAGCTTCACAATATTATGTTCACCTATATGTGAAAAATTACCATGTATTGTTCAAATTCAATAATTGTTAGAGGGCAATATTTTGACTATATTAGTTTAAAATGCCAGTTGATATCCTGCAGGCTTAAGAGACAATTGAGCTTTTGTTTCATGTGGAGGTTGTTTTGTTATTATAAAGTGAGTTTTTACTAAGAGTATTAATTTATGTAAGTGCATTTTGGAGGTAGCACTTAATAGAAGCTTTATAAGTTATCAGAAATATACTATCTAAAGAAATATGGAAAGAATTATTTATGGATTTATAAAGGCATTTATTACAAAAAAAGTGTAAAATGAGGAAGAGTCACAAGTGTTCAAGTCTGTAATAGAGAAACAAACATGAACAAAAGAAATTATGTGCTTTCAGATAGTTTGTATAGTTTATGAAATTGTTTCACCTGTAGTGCTATGATGTAACATGTTCTGTTTAGATTGATTGTTAGTTGATAGAATTGGACTACACATTTTATGATTTCATAGTATAAGAAGTATTAAAAGAATGCTTGAGCCTTACCAAGGTCAATAAAATATTAAGTAGATGGCTAATTTAGATAATGTTAGGCAGTTTGTTATAAACAAATTTATTCAAAAATTTCATTATTTCAAAAAGTAATTTGTACAAAACACAATGAGTTATTTCTACTTCTCAACATATTGTTATGCTTTTAATGGGAGGACACTCTTTAATCATATAGAGAAATCAGTGTATTGATTTCTTAAACAGATTAGAGTTAAGTTGTGAGCATTCTGGAGGTCTTTATTTTCAAATTGCAAAGAATCAAGCAATGATTATCAAGGTACAAGAGTGCTTGATAATACAATCAGGCATTTACATAATTCATTATGATCTCTTTATTCAGGAAGATGTAATGATAGTATGCAGTAAGGAGATAAATTATAGAAAATTGTCTTCTTACAGCTTCATACATATTTAAAAGAAAGATTATTTTTCTGATGAACAAGTCTGCGTTTTCAAGGCTATTCTGTGCAAAGTTATTATGCTTTGCTTGTTACAGGACACAGTACTCACTTTGATCTTTTTCTCAGTGCCCATATAGAAAAGCATCTATATATATTTTATTATTTATAATGCATGCATATGTATATGTGTATACATGTGAATATATAATAGTCTTTAAAGGTTTGAAATAATCATTTGTCATTTTTGAAACCAAAACGAATATAGTTTCTTATTGTTATAGATTTTGTGTCTGTCTTCTTTAATTGTTGTCACTCATTCCAAATTTCTTTAAAATACTCAATGGGAAAAATAATGATACTTTTATAAAGTAATATATAACAATGCATTTTAATTTCAGTTATGGTATTAAAAGCCTTTAGTATATTAAGCTAGCTATTTTTTCCTCTATCTCAATTTGAAATACAAAATTAAAATTAAATATATATCTTCAAATTTGATTAATACATTCCCACATTTTTAATACAACTGATGTTTTATTAAGATGAAAAAAATATTATTGCTTATTACCATAATATTGCAATATTATTGCAAATAGTAAAAATGAATAAAACATTTTTAATTAGTTAATTATATTATGAAGCCTTGGTAACTGAATAGTTTCTTATAATTACTTACATTTAATATTTGATCTATATTTTTACACATCTGATATTTCAAAGCTTCATATAAAATAACTTGAATACAAATCAGCCTGAGATAAAGGAATAAAAGAACAACAAGAATATAATAATATTATGCAATTTTTCTTAATCTTGGTTGTTAAATAGTTTTAAACAAAGGGTTATCCTCTATATGAAAATTTTGAGAACTTCTGTGCCATCCCCCAATTTTTTCTTATTGATATCGTCTCCTTCTTCTGTTTTATATTATTTGATAGATCATCAGAATATATAAACATTTTTATTAATCAGAAATCCAATAGATAACTTCAGGTCATCTCGTTTTTCTTAGGTACCTTTAAGGATCAATCAGTCAATCACCTTGCCCAATCTATTCTTATTACTTTATATCTTTGACCTAAATTGTCCTAGGTCACTGAATTCATCAACAATTATTACTTTTCTAAATGCAATCTTTTTTAAAAAAATACTTATTTTATTGTTTTTGAGAGACATACAGATAAAGACAGAGAAAAGGGAGAGGGCCCAGAGCAGTCTTCATTGTTATATGTCATCAGTATATTTTTTGTTTTCTTTTGTGTTTCATTCCACACAGATGAGTGGGGGTGCTACACAGGGCAGGAACTGGGCTTTCCTCCCTTCCCCCACATAGGAGGCATGCCCCATCAAGAAAGGGGCTGAACCAGGGGGTAAGAACCAAACTGAGGCCCTTTGGCCTGGGAAGCACATCCCAGTTCAGCATATGGCTCAGTGGGTTGAATGCTTGCTTTGTAACCCCAGAGACCAAGGTATGCAATTCTACATTACATTGTCTAGTCACAAAAATATATGTAATCCAATGTTCACTGTGGCACTGTTCATGGTGGCCAAGTAGTGGAAACAACCAAAATGTCCTTTGATACATAACTGGATAAAGAAGTTTTGATACATTTACACAATGGAATACTACTCAGCAATAAGGGTCAGTATTTTAAATGTGTTCAATACTCCTTTGTTTTCAAATCATTTTTACAGATTAAAGAATGATTGTTGACAGGTACCACTTCAGTAGGATGATGAAAAACAGTCACTATGTAAATGGAGTACCTGAGTGTAGTCAGATCACTGGTTCCTAAAGGAATAAAGAGTAAATGTTTTCTTTTCTTTTTCTTTTTTTTTTTTAAGATTTATTTATTGTTTCTGACAGAGAGAGAGAGATACAGAGTCAGAGACAGAGAGAAGTGGGAGGGCCCAGAACAGTCTCCATAGTTGTACATCATTGTTTTTTCCACATAGTTTCATTCCACAGGTGGGCGGGGCTGCACAGGGCAGGAACTGGGCCGGGGTCTTGCCCCAGTGAGAACTGAACTAGGGGAGCTCCCAGTTCAGCATATGGGTCTGCACGGGCCAGGGCCGTGATTCGATCCTCCATCCCCAAGGCTGCAAAGTGAGCGCCTAACCCACTGAGCCATCCCGGCTTCCCTAAATGTTTTCAATGAAATAAATAAATCATCTTGAAAATGCTCCCATTCAATCTGATTATAAAAATACATACTGAACTCTATTTTTTCTTTCTTATTTATCCTTCTACAAGTTATATTTGTAAAAAGTACCTGGTTTTCAACTTTCCTCCCAATTGCATGTAAAAAAACATCAAAAAGAAAAGAACAGGTCATTAAAATAGACAGAGAGGGAGGATGCAGCAGTTATGTAGGGAGATGAGAGAGGTAGGAGATTAAAAATGTTGAAAACTAGAAAGGAGGAATGAGAAAGAAGGGAGAGAGATTAAGGATTATGTGAAAGTGGTTGCTGCTAAATCATCACTTTTACTTGATTTTAATATTTAAAAATAATTATTATTTTTATAATTCTTTCTCAAAAATAAGGGTTTAAGAAGGAAATCATTGAAGTGGGGCATAAATTAACGACAGTATCCAAAATATTACACAATTTACCTTTTTTTTTCTAGGACAAGTATTGTTTCATCACTTCAAAAAGAAGAAAAATGCAATAAATATATATAGAACAAAGCTGTTATCTTCTCTGAATTACCACCACACCTATGCTAGCTGAGGCATATGGACACGTATTAATTGGGATGAAAATGAGGACATTCTAGTTGGCTTTAGACTCACTTCTCCATTAGCTTGTGGTACGTACAGCCTTGGGCAAAGTGTATATAGCTACATGGTGTCCAAAACAATGGAATTACACTTCTGTCGTGATTTATTTTTATATTTGTTTTTAACAATTTAGAAAGATGTCACTGCTATAAGTCAGGTAACATGGGAAAGTCTTAAAATTGTATTTAATGTCTTACAAACTTATTAGTGCATTTCTAGTGGTTATATTTTATAGACATCTAATGTAGATTAATTTTTCTAATTTTGTAAACTGTCTTGGTAAGAAGTTTATCAAAAAAATAAATATTTCTCCTCTGGGTTTTTAGCTTTATTGGCTTAATATTTTCAAAGTAATATGATGCCAGTGACCCAATTAAGGAAAGTTTGAGATCAATTGAAAAAAAATTAATTAATTATTTTAAGGATAATAATGAATATGGGAACATTGCCTAATGCAAAAATTGTCATTAAGCATATATGTCATCTAAACATAACTTTCTTAATAAAGGTTATCTTTTAAAAAAAATACATGGGGAAGCCGGGATGGCTCAGTGGGTTAAGCGCTCACTTTGCAGCACCGGGGACCCAGGATCGAATCCCGGCCCTGACCCGTGTGGACCCATGTGCTGAACTGGGGAGTGCCCCCAATTCAGTTCTCTCTCTGTCTCTGTATCTCTCTCTCTTTCTCTGTCAAAAACAATAAAAAATAAACAAAAAATAAATAAAATAAATTTTAAAAATACAATTAGTTAAGTCCTGTTGTATGTGAATATTGCAATATGTCATACATTATTTTTCTTATATTGGTAAATTTATTGGGGGTGAAATTGGTTGGTTAGTAAAAATTTCAGGTGTAAAATTTTATGCTACATCATCTAGTGTTACATTATATACACCCAGAGTCAGCGTTCTTTCCATTACCATATATTTGAGTCCAACTCCCTCCCTACTTATGCTCAGGTAGCCACTAAACTATTGACTGTGACCCTGAGTTTTTGTTCTTTGTTGTTTTCAGTTTTATATTTCACATATGACTGAAGTCATATAGTTCTTGTTTTTTTCTGTCTGGCTTATTTCACTTTACGTGATGATCTTAAGGTCCATCCACGTTGTCATAAATGGCTGTATTTCATCTTTTCTTATGACTGAGTAATATTCCATTGCATAAATGTATCACAAGTTTCTTATCCAGTCATCTATTAAAGGACACTTGGCCACCATGAATAGTGTTGCAATGAACATGGGTGCATATACCTTTATGGACTAAGGTTTTCAATTTTGGGAGATAAGTGTCCAGAAAGGAGATTCCTGGGTCGAATGATAACTCTATTCTTAATTTTTTGAGGAATCTCCATACTGTTTTCCATAGTGCTTGTATCACTTTGCATTTCAACTAGCAGTGTTTGAGGATTGTTTTTTCTCCGTAACTTCTTTAACACCTGTTTTTCCTTGTTGGTAATAGGCATTCTTACAGATATGAAGTGGTATCTCATTGTGGTTTTGATTTGCATTTTCCTAACAGATAATGAAGTTGAGCAATTTTTCATATACCTGTTGGCCATTTGTATGTCTTCATGAGTGAAGTACCCTCAGACCATTTTTTAATTGGATTGCCATATATTATTTTTTACAAATTTAATGTAATAAGAGTAACACCCCTACATTTAATATTTTTTATTGCTGGAATGGCAACTAAGATTTCTTGGTTAAATCAAAAATATACTACTAAAGATATCTTATAAAAAATGACAATACAATTATAACAGAATAATGGTAATAGCAGCTATGTTCAACATAGCAGAATTTTACAACAATATCTTCATATAGTCTATCTATTCAGTGAACTCCTTCAAAATAAAATAGAGGCGGTGGGTTTTAAAAATGAACTTTGTACTATATATTTTACTTTGAGTAGCATATTTTTAAAACATTTTAATTAAATGTAAATGTTTAGTTACTTTGAGCATTATTTTTTTTGTATTTACTGTTTTTCTAACACTTTCTTAAAGAAAGGAAGAAAAAATAGAAAAGAAACTTTGAAGCAAATATGAATTCACTACCTTTAAAAATATAGGAGCTTTAAATGGTTATTCTTGACTTATAAGTACATTTCTTAGTAGTTTGAAATTAAATTTAATAAATAATTAGACTGTTTCATTGCTTTTTAAAAATAAGCTATTAATATAAAAAATCACAAAACAGATGCAATAGAAAAGTTATAGGTGATTATAAGATTTTAAAAAAGCATGAAGACAATTTTAGGTGTAATGTTGATAGCTCTGTTTAATAATATTTTAATTGCTGTTGATTGAAATCTGTAGAAGGAATCTAAATCTGATTGACATAATATTGCCTCTAATTAATGCTAATGAAGTGTTCCATTAGCAAATACATTCATGCACACTTGCTTTTAATGTGAATAATAGCCACAGTGTTGTCATTTAAAAATGACTTAAGTTAATGTTAAGTACCTTAATATGGGGCCATATTTATATTCAACACATATCAATTTTATACAAAAATCTGGGAGTGACATTCTTTGTTATTTTGGGTGAGCTGTGAATAAGCTAAATATTCCCCTGCTCTTTTTAATTCATTAAATTGTTCTACTGAAGTCTAATTAAAATAATTAATATGAAGCCCACACTTATTTTTTGAAGATTGATATTATTGTTTGAGAGAAGGTGAGAAAGAGAGAAGGGGGTGGGGCCCAGAGTAGTCTCCACAACTGCACATCACCAGTTGTGACATAATTTCACTCCACACAGGTGGATGTGGGGCCACACAGAGCAGAAACCAGACTGGGGGCGTCCTGCACACATGAGTCAAGAAGCTTTGCTACCATCCTGGTGACCACCAGATGTGCTACAGTTCAGTATGTAGGCCTCCACAGTCTGAGACTGGGACTCCATTTTCTACTCAAGGTTGTAAGGAGAGTGCACGGACTGATAAGCTATCCCAGCATCTCCTCCAGAACTTTTTTAAAGTCAATCATTACTCAACTGTGCTATGTTTGCAAAAACAACAAAATGTGTCAAAAAGGTTCAATAAAATTCCTGCATGATTTAACATCTAATACAAAGGAAAGGGAAAATGACAATTATTTTATGAATCAAATAAGAACTATCATGTTGAAACCTGAAAAATACTTGCTGAGAACACTGAGCTTAATAATATTTTTTGATTCAGTGGTTTAAGTTTAATTTTTTTTCTTGAGTGAACAAAACCTTCTCAGACTAAACATTTATATTTATGTTAGTGTGAAATGCATATTTATTTAACTTAAATTTGTTTTTACTTTCTGAAAGATATTTAGAAAAGTCTACAAACACTGATTTTATACTTTTCAAAAATATTTTTAATCACACACATTCCATAGATAAGCTGGAGCAATTAAAAGTGAATATTGATTACTCTTTTTCATTCCTGTTTCAATAATATAATAAAATTCTAAGATTTCTTTAACATTCACATATTACTTAGAAGATAAGCTGAAATTTTCAAAAAGAACTTACAAATTATTTCTGTTCTAATGTAATTGTTTCTGTAAATGTAATACCCCACTAGTTTATCGATCACAATTTTAATTTGCTTTTTATACTCTTGCATTGTTCACTACCCTTCATTGGTACATTAACTTAACACCATTTAAAACTCTCTTTTTTTCCCCCTCAACTCTGTACTAATAAAAGTTTACAAAGTTATGAGTTTTTCTTTAATATTCTTTGCTACCAAACATGAGTATTGATACTATGTAGTAGTTTAATGAATAGATTTGGGGATTAATCAAATCTAGGTTTGTATTGAAATGTTGCTATTTTTTAATTTGGAAAGCTATATTATTTAAATTTAGTTTGATTTTACAGGTATTAGTCTCCTCATTTCCAAAATGATAATTAGAGAATATCATCTTGTATTTTAAGTATTAAATGGGTAATGT
>PVKE010048968.1:0-11410 GCA_004027555.1 Craseonycteris thonglongyai | reverse complement strand
CCCAGAGCAGTCTCCATAGTTGACAGCATTAGTTTTCCATATAGTTTCACTCCACAGGTGGGCACAGGGCTGCACTGGGCCAGGGGCCTCCCACATAGGCCCCGGCAAGAACTGAACTGGGGGCACACCCCAGTTCAGCATATGGGTCCAAATGAGCAGGAGCCGGGATTCGATCCTCAGTCTCCGGGGCTGCAAAAGGAGCGCTTAACCCACTGAGCCATCCCAGCTTCCCCACATGCATTGTTTAATTCATATTCTTTGATCGTTATTACTTATTGCCTAGTTCTAAAAAATTATTCTGATGGATGCTAGAATAAAGGCAGAATAATTGAATGTACCTAGCTGTTCTTGTAAGAAACAGTTTTCTAATTTTCTGTGGAAAATTAAAGGTAAAAATCAGGTAGAAGACAAAGAAAATTACCTTTTTTCTTGACTTTTTTTTTTCCTCTGGCCGTTTTTACCTGAGCATTTGTAGTTTTCGCCCTAAATTAAAACCACAGCATCATAGTTGTCTATAATGGCACTGTTTTATTTACATATGTTCATTTTAACTAATTCCTGCTCATTTCTGGTTTAGATATTTATACCTCCTCTTTGATGTCAGTTTTCCTTCTTTTAGATGGTTAGCACCCAAAGGCACTAGCACAACTCTCATTGGCTCTTTTTGCTAAGGATCTAACACCATAATGTGTCTTTAGAGATACTTAATGAATTCTTTCCTCTTCTTTTTTATTTTTAATGAGAACTTACCAATTCAGTTTTTTTTTTTAAGTGTTTTTGACACAGAGAGAGAGAGAGACAGAGAGAAAGGTAAGGGCCCAGAGCAGTCTCCATAGTTGCACGTCATCAGTTTTCCACATAATTTCATTCTATAGGTAGGGGCTGGGCCACACAGAACAGGAACTAGCCAGGGGGGACTCCAGCCCAGAGTGGAAGCCAAACCAGGGCCCTTCTGCACAGGAGGCTTGCCCTGGAGAAAACCGAACTAGGGGCACACCCCAGTTCAGCATATGGGTCCACATAGGCTGAAGCTGGGATTTGATTCTTGGACCCCAGGCTGCAAGACAGGTGCTCAACCCACTGAGCCATCCTGGCATCCCCCAGAATTTTTTTTTTTATTGTGTTTGTGTCTGTTTTCCTTTTTTCTTTTTTCTTTTTTTACAGAGGGAGAGAGAGAAAGAGAGAGGGACAGAGAGAAGGGGGAGGGCCCAGAGCAGTCTCCGTAGTTGTACGTCATCAATTTACTATATAGTTTCTCTCCATAGGTGGGTGCCGTGCTGCTCAGGAACAGGAACTGGGTCAGGGACCTCCTGTATGAGCCCTGGCAAGCACTGAATTGGTGGCACACCTCATTTCAGCATATGGGTCCACACTGGCTGGGATCAGGATTTGATCCTCGAACCCCGGGATGCAAAGCAAGCACTCAACCTGCTGAGCCATCCCAGCACCCCCCCACCCCCCATAATTTTTAAAATATCCCTTTTGAGGATAAAGTTATTGTTAGGACTTAAGGGTGGGGCTGGGACTGGAGTGGTATCAACTAAAACTAGTTGAATGTGTACTGTGTGCCAGGGACTTTTGCATTTATTCTCTCATTCAAGGATCATCATAAGCACTCAAGATAGGAGTTATTCCAGTTTTACCTATTGTGAAACTGAGGCAGAGTTGTTCAGTAACTTGTCAAGGAGCCAATAAATGGCAAGCTCAGGGTCCAAATCCAGGTCTGCCTCAGGCTAGAACCTGTGCTTTTTCTACCAATGAACCACTAGGGATTCCTCCTGCTTTGTTTAATGTTTAAACATTCAGATCATTTGTATATTAAATTTCTTATTTGCAGATATAGTTTTTCTAATGGACAAATGAACATACCTTTTGCATTAGATGGATTAATTTAGCCAGCAGCCTGATGATGTAGTCAGATTTAAGAGTTCAGTTTCTCAGTGCATTTCAAGTGTTTTACTCGGCTTCTTATCTGTTTGAACTTGCTTGGTGCCTTAGGTAAAATACCATCTGTAATAAGTCATATATATTTGACCTAGAAAACAGAACTGTGCAGCCAAAACAACTCTATGATTTGAGTTTTGGGAGAAAGCAGTCTGGGCTTATTCTCAAGTTCTTGATGTGGAAAATGTCTACTTACTGTTTTAAATGAGGTGAGAGGACATCTGCGGAGAATGGAAATTTAAATGTCCTGAAGTTAATTTTCTTGTAAATCTTTTGTAAGACTAACAAGTTTGAGTTACAAGAAGAGAAAGTATAACTTTTATAGTTGCCATTTGAAGACTTTTTTTTTTTTCAAAAGAGAAACTAGATAAAATGAAAATTTTCATTATCTTTCAACAGAAGTTTATTTCTGGCTAAGCTATAAAAATATTGTATCTTTTCATTCTCCTTTCAGCATAAGATTTGTCCTACCTATGTGCACAAAGAAACTACAGGAGTTTTAAAAATAACTCAAGGTTTTTAATTCTTTGAAGTCCTCTTGCCCACTTTCATTCCAGAGATATGGCAAGAAAAATAGGTAGGAAAAGACACATGTCAAAATGCCCCGTCACTGGTTTCAGGAGTAAAGCCATCATTTTGTGTGACTGTGATGAGCCTTTATTTTGTGTTAGTGAACTTTTGTATATATCACCTCGTTTAGAGGATTGAGGGCTGCTGGTATATGCAATACACTGAATAGAATTATTGTTGTAAGGAGAACATGATAACATTTAATAATAAAATTTTTTTTTTGTCTTCTGGCCAGGGCCTCCTGCATATGATCCAAATCCTCTGCCTTTTTCAGTTTTGCTAAGATTGACCTTATTCACATTCTCAGCTATACTTTTGGCTCTTTCTCTGTACATTCCTTGTGCATGAAGAGCCATGACCTCAGTCCTACTCTACATACAGCCATAGACAACATGTACCACTTTCCTGGTCCAAGAATTAGAATAAGTTTATTAGATAGAGTTATAGATTTGAAGGTGATGACTCTAAAGCAGTGGTTCTCAAACTTTTTCCATTTGTGTACCACTTTTAAACTCATTTCTATAAATTGTACCCCTTGTTTTTAAAACAGCTATTTTTAAATACACTTCTGTTTATTACCTATCTTAATGTAAAATCGTGGCAATGAGGTAATAAATTAAGAAAGAAAAATTACTACACTGTAAGTAAAAACCACAGATTTAATTTTACAATATTTGTAACACAGTTAAATATTGTTATTAATTACTTTTTGGTACCCCAGAATGTCCCATCGTGTACCTCTAGGGGGTATGTGTACCACCGCTTAGTAGCCTTTCTTTCATTCCTAATTACTCCTTAACAAAAAAGAAAGGCTATATTCTCTGTTATCTGAAAATTAGTAATGATATATAATGACTTATTGCTGATTATTTTTTAACTGCACTTTGCCACAGTTGCCACAGTTGGCTTTCTCATTTAAAAGATGATTAAAAGAGATAATTTACACATGGTCCTGTTTGGAGGCGGCACTTTTAATGCCTTCTGGAAAGTCATCTGTATTTTGTAGTGAGTCATAAAAAATTTTTATCCCATGTTATTCATTTTTGAATAATAGGTTAATTTTATACTTTTATTGCATCTGATTTGGGGATCACCTACAAATAAACAATGAACAAAGAATAAGAGAAGGCCAGAGACTGAGATTCTAATCTAGCTCTGTATCTTTTCTTGCTCTGTCATAAAGGCAATATCTCTTGCTTATTGAAGAGAATTTATAGGTGAATCAAATGAATTATGTTAGAATATTTTGAAAAGTTAGAATGATGGTTGTGTTATATAGAGACAATTTAACGAATTAAGAAGAGGGACGGAAACTGATGACCTATGAGATAAAAAAATCAGCCCTAAAATTCTATCTTGAAGCACAAACAGTAGAGTCCTCCTGTTTGGTTGGGCCTGCAGGAGCAGCAGTAGGGCCTGCCCCCTGTTCATCAGAGACTGAGTTTATAGCTTTTATATCCTTCTCTCGGTCAAAGCATGCCTCTGTCTTCCACAGCTGTGAATTCCAGAAACTGTCTTCACCCTCAGTGTCTGTTTCTCCTGACAGTCATCCTTCAAGACTCAACTGTAAAGTCATCTCAGTCTTTCTGAAACCAAATTTGGAGCCCCTCTCTGAAAATGAATATAGGATAGTTTTTAAGAAGAGGGACCCTCGAGCCAGATCTGCTTGGGTTCAAATCCTGATCATAGCACTTACTAGGTATGACTGTGGCAAGTATTAATAGCTTAACTTCCTGTGCCTCTATAGCCTCAGAATGGGAATGATGATAATAACACTTTGTAGGACTGTTAGGCTCGTGGGACAGAGACTGATACACAGTAAGTTCTCTGTGAGTGTTACTTACTTACCATATTTTTCTGTTCTTATAACCCCATGTGTAAGATGGTCCCTACGTTTCTAACCCAACATTAAGAAATCAATTCACGGGTTATTCTCATGTATAAAATGACCCCCAATTTTTGGCCTAATAATTTTAGACAAAAGTATTTTACATGGAAAAATACGGTATTCTTATTGAGTATTATGTTCTATCTCTATAATTTATTTTGTGCTCCCATAGGAATTTACACATAATCTCTAGTATAGCACTTGTCACTTTTATTGTAATTATTTGTTTAGACCTGGAACTTCTTCAAGAACTAGATACTGTTTTGTTCATCTTTGCTTAACACTGCCTGTCATCCATTCAGCACTCAAAACTATTTTTCATGGCATCCCCAAAGTCCCACCCCCAGCCATTGCTACCTCTGACTGAATGAATAGGTGTGACATTGAGGCAGGGCTGCAGTGACATATACCTTTTTATTTCAATTGGAGCAGAAAGAGTTTATGGCTATAGCTATAATCCTCAAGTTGACATATTATAGAACGTGGTGACCTTCCAGAATTTTCCAAACCCTGTGTTCATTTAGCATCTAATTGCTCAGGGTGTTTGTTACACAGGTCCTATATGAAAATTACTTCTCTCTGGGAGATAAGAATCTTAAAAGAACTACCAAACATAGTCGTGTCCATACAGGGCCAGTCAACAGCTGAGGAAAACCAGTAAATCACTAAGTGACTGCTTCATTAGGACTTTGTCATATTTCTGCTATTGGAATGAAAGGCTAGACCCAAACCAAAATGTCACTCACTCTGTAAAACTTTTCTTTGCCTACCCAGACAGAGATCATGATGCTTTCTTTTAGATTTCACACTGCATTTGGTGTGCATCTCTCCCATAGCACTTATGGAGTATTAGTAATGCTTGTTTTCCTTATTCTCCTTTCTTTGTGGCATAGTTGCTGACCCCCTACCTACCTTCATCTGGCCAGTCGAGTAGGCTTTGGTAAAAGTTTTTTAATACTGGTATTTTCTGTAGCCCAGACTCCATACTAAGTCGTTTTAATCACAATAAAAACTTTGCAAGTTAGATACATATTATTGCTCCCCATTTAACAGACATGGAAACTGAAACTTAATCAAGAGATCAAGTAAAACTTGCTTAGAGTCAGACAGCTAGGAAGTAGTAAGGCTATGCTCCAGAAATGGTTCTATCAAGCTCAGACTCTTAAATTCTTCACCACAGCAAGGTGCCACCTCATTGACCAAATGTTCACTCAACAGCTAACTGATTTGTAGGACTGTTCTTCCTATCCCCGCTGGCCATAAGAGGCTTGGATTGGCTAGGAGGCTCATGCACACATGCCTCCTCCCAGGCCCTCTGTCAGTTTGCTTGAAGATAATTTGTGGACTGCGTGTGTCAAGCTGCTTTCATTGATCCTAGATGGTGAGGAGAGAAATAGGGAACATATTTCCTTTCTGTTCTGACTCACGCATGCATCTTTCCACATCTGCTATTGGCTATTCAAGACTGTGGTAGTCCTGAAGCAACTAGATAGTCTTAAGTCATGTGGGTCCCTGACTGCTCAGGACTTGTCCCTTGGGTCAGTTTGGGTTGTTGTTAGGCTGGGAACCTCCACACCTGCCAGGCTCTGCAGACCCTTGGAAGTGGCTGCTACTCTAAGTGAATGGTTGGGTGGAGAAATATTAATAGGTTACCCTAGTGGGAGGGGACCACTAATCCTCTCTTTATTTGTTTAGTTCTCAAAAAACTTGAACAACAGGTTTAACTTAGATCTGTGCCATTTTAATGCAAATTTTATACAAGTATAGTTATGACACTCCTTTTTGTTTAATGCCAGATGGCAAAAAAAAAAAATCTGTTCTGAGTAAGAATGCCTATTTCTTAGTTGGAGTGACTTTAGTGTCTGTTTGCTCCTGAGGTTCTGTGCACTCCCTTGAGGCTGCATCACTGAGACAACATTCTTCCCTTCCTCTCTCTTATCCTCCTCACAGTAAGTCAGCAGAACTGCCCAGCACACTCCAGGCATGATTCTTTGCAGCAGTTTCCAAACTTGCCCTATTTTTAAGACTTATTGGAAGGCATTTGTTAGCAATACAGGTTTCTGGGTCTTAGTCCAGATTTAGTGAATCAGAATCTTCATAGGAGGGGCCTGGGAATTTGTATTTTAAGAAGTGATTCTTAAAAATTAGGGCAAGTTTAGAGAACGTTGCTTTAGTTCAACAAAAACTGCTTAACTGGCAAGAATGATAAGAGCATAGACTATAGCTGGGCAATGACAGAAATGTGGAGTAACAAATTCAGTTATGTGGGATAACTGAATTCCTTCTGTCTGGTCTTACTCTCTGGCTAAAGGATACAGTAATTTCTGGCAGAGTTCTTTTGGCTGTTAGTGCCTGGAGATGTACTCGTATGTACTATTCCTCTCTTCAGGCAGGTCAAGTGTAGCTTTTTTGGCTACCTTTGAGATCTAGCTGTCAAGTTTTGTTAAACTTTTGGTTCACTAAATTTCTCTTCCTGAGCCTTTCAGCAGCTGCTAATGTAAAGACCTCTTTTTCTTTCATTTCCACTTTTCCACCCAAGTACACATGTCTCTTTGATTTATTGTTCTCTCCCTGCCTCCATTTTATTAATTCATTCAGTCCGTCATTCAACAAGTGTCTATTGTGCCAGGCTGTGGGCGGGCTCCAGAGATGGACAAGACAATCCCTGCCCTCAAGTCCACAGTCTAGTAGGAACACAGATGTACAAACAAATAATTAAAATACCAGTGCTGTGTTAAGTGTTATCACAGAAGTGTGTGCAGAGTTGTAGGGGCACCAGGAAGAAGTGACTGACAGTGGTGGCAGGTAACACAGTAGAGGTGACTTTTGAGCAGGGGCTTGTGGTCAAAGAAAAGGCAGAAGACACAGTTAAGTTAGTATATGGCTCATCACCATAGTCCTAACAGTCTCATTGCAGCTCATCTTCTTCTAGGTCTGCTTAATGTCTTTGCTTGTTTATCGGTCTAACAGAGCTAATTGGCAGAGCTTAGATCCTCTTAAGTAATTTTTTTCAAAACCTGAGATGGTTGATTAATATCCAAGATAGGAGGTATAACAGTTTGTCCCACAATCATTTACTGACAATGAGTGAAACTCTAAGCATTGAAGAAAGCTTTTAAAGGCCTTTCACTTTATTAGAAGTTTTCTGAGCCAGCAGAGGTTATCTTTGTGTCCTTGAGGAAGGGAGTGAGGAAGTGAGGAGGGGAGGAAGAGAGAGTGCAAGAGAGGTGTGGTAGTGGTGGTGGTAGTGGGGAAGCTTGTGAGTGGGGAATGAAGAGAATGCTCCATTGTTTCTTTTGTAATAAAAGATATGATTTTTCTGTTTCTAAGAAGGTTTCCTTGGTAGGCTCCCACATTTCTGTTAGTTGTGTACATAGTTGGAGTGCTGCATACCCTAATAACAAGCCTCGAAAAGTATATAGTCTGTAAATATTTGTTGGATGAATAATGGAATAAATAAATGGATAGTGGTATTATATTTCAGTGCTTTGTTTAATTTCCTGCATTATTCTTGGAAATTACTCCCTACAAAACTAGTAGGTCAGTGCAGTAACAGCCAGTTTAAAATACCTTAATGAACAGATGGATGTAGTTTGCTAATTTGACAAGGTTTGGTTTTTATTTCCAAAAAATGCGCAATGGGTTTCTCTTATTTCACTAGAAAGAGAAAGAGATGAAGGGCCATTGTGATTAAATTTGTTCAGCCAAATAGTCATGATTGCAGTCTTAAAATATATATTGTCTCTTAAAGATTTATTTTTATTGTTTTTTGACAGAGAGAGAGACAGAGAGAAGGGGGAGGGCCCAGAGCAGTCTCTGTAGTTGACAACATTAGTTTTCCAAATAGTTTCACTCCACAGGTGAGCACAGGGCTGTGCAGGGCAGGAACTGGGCTGGGAGTCTCCCACATAGGCCCTGGCAAGAACTGAACTGGGGCTATACCCCAGTTCAGCATATGGGTCAACCTGGGTCGGGTCTGGGATTCAATCCTTGGTCTCTGGGGCTGCAAAGCGAGCACTTAACCCACTGAGCCATCCCAGCTTCCCCCCAAAATATATATTGTCTCTTGAAATAATGGATGTTCATTGTAGAAAAATTAGAAAATGTAGGCAAGCAAAAAGGAAAAGAGCTAAAACCAACCCATTATCTAGCAAGCCATAGCTAACCACCGTTAATATTTTGTTGTATAAAAATCTAGATTTTTTTCTATGCATGTGTGTAAAAAGTTATTCTAAAAATTGAATATGATGTATAAACTATTTAATATCTTACTTTTTTGTGTGTTCTATACTGTAACCATCCTACCTTGTTAACAAATATATCTACAGAGCCATTCAGTTTTTAAAAAACATTTTTGAGATTAAACAAATCATTCAGGCTTTTTTTTTTTTAAGAGAGAGAAAGATTTATTTTTTATTGTTTGAGAGAAGATGAGAGAGAGAGAAGGGGAGAGGGCCCAGAGCAGTCTCCATAGTTGTACATCATGAGTTGTAACATGGTTTCATTCCACACAGGTGGACATAGGGACGTGAGGGGCGGAAACTGAACTGGGAGCCTCCTTCATGGGAGGTGAGAACCTTCACTGCCATCCCCATGGGTTAGCAGTTTCTCTGCAGTTCAGCATATGGGTTTGCATGGGCCGGGGCCAGGATTCGATCCCTGGACCTCATGGTTGCAAGACAAGTGCTCAACCTGCTAAGTTATCCCAGCATCCCAAAGGCTTCTTTTTAAATCAACCTCTATTAAAGTATATGGAACAATTGAAAATTCCCCCATAATCCTGTCTCCTCAAGGATAAACATTAATTAAGTATATACATAGGTTTCCATACTATTTCCTATATTTGTGCAAATGTATCTATTACAACTTTTTTTTACAAAATTAGATCCTATTATACCTACTGTTCTGCAACTTACCTTTTACCTTTAATGTATTTTAGATATCTTCTTGTACCAATACATTTGCAATACCAGCATATTATGTAGATTACAGTTTTCCTTCCTCAACGCTATTGACATCTTGTATTGGATAATTCTTTGGTATAGGGCTGTCTTGTGCATTGCAGGATGCTTAGCAGCATCTCTAGCTTCTGTGTTATAGATGCCAGTAGCACTCCTTCCTCCAGTTGTGATAAAAATGTCTCCAGACATTGTGAGTTGTCCCCTGATAAGCAAAGTCACTCTTACTGAAAGCCACTGATATAGATGGTCTGTAATGTAAGTTAGGCATCTAGAGTCCTTCCAGTTTTTCATTACAAAGAGTGGGTCAGGGAATATTCTTATATTGATTTTTGTACATTTGTGTGAATATTATCATTGAATAAATTCAGTTGGTAAATCAAAATTTTGATAGAAATTGCCAAATTATTCCAAAGAGATTGTATCAGTCTTTTCAACTATATTCTTTTTTTCTTTTTTTTTTAGAATGAGGAGGATCGCTCCTTTTAAATATATTTTTTTTTATTTATTTTTATTTTTGAGAGAGAGAGAGAGATACAGAGACAAAGAGAAAACTGAACTGGGGGAGCTCCCGGTTCAGCATATGGTTCTGCACAGGCCGGGGCTGGGATTCGATCCTTGGTCCCCAGCGCTGCAAAGCGAGCGCTTAACTCACTGAGCCATCCCTGCTTCCCCATTCAACTATATTCTGATGACTCCAAATTTATATCTCTTTCCCGAGTTCTAGATCCATCTACCCAACTATTAATGGGACATCTTCTCTTGTGTGTCTCTTAGGCCTTTCCTAAGCTCAACTCTCATTTACTTTAATTCATTAACATGGCACTTGTTGCTGTATTTCTCTGTCAAAGAATATCACCATCATCTGCATGGTTGTTCAAGCCAGAGAAACCTTTTTTTCTCCACCTTCTATCCAACCAGTCATCAAATCCTATCCAGTTTTTCTCTCTAATATCTCTCTTAATTCATTCACTTCTATTCATTCCATTATCTTCCCATTTGTCTCAAGAATACTTGCCAGTGGTGCTTGTGGCTACAGCCTTTACCCAAGAAAACTCTCAGATTACAGTCCAAAGTTTGCCACAAAATACCTCACTTTTATTATTATTTTAGTGTATTGATAGTCTTTGGTAACAAATTTTATTATTCTAGTTATAGAATTCTGTTTTTTTAGTAGTTGTATTTCCATTTATAAAATATAGTAATTCTCAATTGCTGAAAATGTCAAATCCTAGAAAACGTAGCATTACTACATGTGAAAAAAATTATTAAATACTGATCATCATACGTTTCTGTTATATTAGAATTAGAGACAAGTTCTGTTTTGAAATATTATTTTTACATTGAAAACCAGTCAGATTTGCTTCAATCTCAAAGAGCGTGTTTATATAAAATTAAATGAATGGCAGTGAGCTGCACTTTTTTTTTTTCTAAATGGAAAATGGGTTAAGTTACTACTGATTTACCCAGATCACTATAGTAGCATTGGGACAATAACTGATACTCTGGCTTCTATCCTGGATCCCCTTTTCCTCAGAAAGAGTGACCTTGCTACACTCTGAGATCATTACTTTACTGCTGAAGCAAGTCAGTGAGTTGTGCTACCTGTCCCCCATCTACTCCTTAGGTTAGATGCTGAGGCCAATAGCCCTGACATTCATCATTCTTGATTGCAAATCTTTGTGTCCATCAAAAATATGATCTTTCAATCAGACAAGAGAAAGGAATAAAAGGTATTAGAATTGGGAGAGAAGAAGTTAAATTGTCACTCTTTGCAGATGACATGATCCTGTATATAGAAAACTCTAAAGACTCTTATCAGAAATCTATTACAAATAATAGACAAATACATGCATTTTTGTATGCCAACAATGAAACTTCAGAAAGAGAGATGAGAAGATCCATTCCCTTTGCCATTGCAAACAAAAAAATGAAGTACCTAGGAATAAATCTAACAAAGAATGTGAAGGACTTATACACTGAAAACTATAAGACACTCTTAAAAGAAATTAAAGAGGACACAAAGAAATGGAAAGACATTCCATGTTCA
>PVKE010048967.1:0-11411 GCA_004027555.1 Craseonycteris thonglongyai | reverse complement strand
TATATATATATATATATATATACACACACACACACACACACCGTATTTTCCGGCGTATAAGACAACTTTTGAAATGAGAAAAAGTCAACCGAAAATCGGGGGTCGTCTTATACGCCCGGTCGTCTTATACACCGGAAAATATGGTATATATGCAAAACTTCTTCATTAAGAAATTATCAGTAATAAAATTCACAAGTTATGGTAACTTAGAAAAGAATTATTTTATTTAAAGTTTCCTGCCCAAATTCATTTACCCCAAATTATCCTGTAAATATAGTGACATTAAGTGTTAAATAATGGACCGTTTGAAATAGCCCACTGTGACTATATATGATAGCATGCATGTATTTTTGGACATAAATTGTATTGTTTCTTGAAAATAAGATAAATAAATATAATCTCACCATATATAGCATTTTTGTCATAAGAGACCTCAGCAGAAACATATATGCTATGGAATCTAGGCAGGAAAATAAGGTATCTTGAAAACATTATACATATTTACATTGTAATTCCCATTACCCAGACCTTAATAGTGATAGAATGTTTCCCAAAATTTCTTGTCTTCCAACATTATATTATTTTAAATGCAAGACATTAAATTTAGTCATTCACTACATTATTTCCTTCAGTATCAAGCACATAGTATTCTTAATGCTGGAGTTATAAGTGGAAAAATAAAAAACAAAGCTTTGTATCTACCTTCATGAACCTATATTTGAATGAGAGGAAAGAGGAAGGCATACAGCCAATGATAGGAAACATAAGAAACACATAATAAATATGAAATGTCTGAGTGTGATAAATACTATGGAGATAAATGTTATGAGGGATTATATGATGATGGGTATGTGGGATACACTTTGGGGAGGTAGGGATTAATAGAAACCCGAATCCCTTTCAGCTAAAGACCTTAGTTACTTGGTATCTGTGTCTCCCCTGAGCAGTTTGTGTGATCACAGTCTTGGCATGTGTCACCTTTGAGACAATCTTTTCTACAAAAATAAATTAGATCAGAGATGGTCCCCCACACACAAAAAATTGCAACCTCCAGCCATGATTATCTGTGCATTTTTATTGCTATAGTTCATCCAATAACTATTCTCCACAATATAAACCAGTGTAGTTTTACCCATGTAGATGCACCTTGCATTTTCATGGCAGGAATGAATCCTCTCTGGGCGAGAAGAAGGCAGAAAAAAAGTCTAGTTAATTGTTCATCATCTCAAGTCCTAAGAAAAAACATTATTTAGCCAGATAGCTACAAATCTCTTTAAGATTTTGTTAATAGATTTCTAAGGTTTTTAACATTGATCTATAGATAAAGATATATGGAAAAAGTTACCTAACTTTTCATTAATATTTCTGATTCTCCTCTTTCTTGCCACCCAGGAAAAATTGTATTTCTTTGCTATGAATTTTGAGGAGGAATGTGACTTATTTCAGTCAATGAAATCAGAACATCTGAGCAGAAGTGACACTTCCCACTAGACTTTTGTTATTTTTGCTTTTGTTTTTGTTTTTTCAGTGTAGGCCTTCTATCATCCTCTTTCCTTGGCCTGGAAATCCCAGAAGCATGTGCTACATGGAGACTCAATACTGAGATATCACATGATGGTGTGATATGTACCAGGATTCCCACTGAACTTTGATAAAAAAGAAAACTTTTTTGTTTTAAGCCACTAGAGTTTGGACTCACTTATCACAGAATAGCCTACACTATCTGTTATGGGTACAAACATGTTCCCCCCAAATTCATATATTGAAGTCCTAACTCACAGTATCTCTGAACACAAACTTTATTGAATATGGGTCATTGAAGATACAATTAGTTAAAATGTTATCATATTGCAATAGAGTGGACCCAAATACAATATGAACAATATCCCTATAAAAAGGGAAATTTTGGACAAATACACACAAACACAAAGAGAACACCATGTGAAAATGAAGGCAAATATCGGGGTTATGTAGCAGAAGTCATGGAACCTCAGAGTTCCATCAAACTACCAGAAACAGAGAGAGGGCTGGAAGGGACACTCCTTCACAGTCCTCAGAAGGAACCAACCCTGACAACCCTTTGATCTCTGACTTCTATCCTCTAGAAAGATGAGACAATATATTTCTGCTAAGGCACCCAGGGTGTGCTACTTTGTTACAGCAACTTTCACAGATGAACACACACTATCCTTATAAAACTATATATTGTTTTAAGCAAGAGAACGCATATGTTTGGAAAAATGAGGGTATAACTACCTAATAGTATTATAATAATATCTTTGTGAGGGAATCCAATCTATTTACATGAGATTCTATAGTTCTAGTTTAAAATTTCTTTCTTTCCCATTTAAGAGTGGGAAGAATTTTAAGTTTAATTTTTTTTATAACTAAGAAAATATACTTCTATTCAAAAGTGTCTACACTTAATAAAGATTTTTAAAAGTTTAGTTTATTTTCTAGGAAGCCAGTTCCATATTTACAAGGTCCTATTCTGTTGTTTCTTAATTATGAATGCTGAAGCTTTTAGCTTCAGAGGATTCAATATGTTGGCTATGAATAATTAAAGGTGCATAAAGTTTTTACTAGCACATTAATCTCCAGGTGCAGAAAAAGTCAAGACACTTGTTAAAATTCTCTAGTCCTCATACAAGGTTGCCTCAGGAAATGTGGTAAATAGCTACAGTGCTGGTTCCCTAAGATAGGGCTTGAATGCATCAACTTCAAAGAAATGCTGTCTAGACTAAATAAGGAGTCTTCTTTCAGTTAGTTGGCCTAACTAGAACATATAGAACACTTTATTTTGCAAGGCTGTGTCTTTCTGAAATGAAACACTCCCTGAACACCAAGGTTTGACGCAGAACTTAGAAACACAGGAGACGGTTGATATTTGAGAGGGCTATGTCCCTAGTCCCTTGTAGAGAGTACCAGAGATCTCCAGGGAGACAACTTGCAGATGAGGAGGATGAGTGAAGAAAAGAAACATGATAAAATGTGTCTGTTTGGCCAGAGACTAGGTATTTCAATAAGCTTCACCTCATATACCCAACACAACCACAATGACAATTCTTTTCTCTTAGAAGACCCCCATCCCATGGTTTTTCATATAACTACTATTGTTTCCTTGCTATCTTTTTCATTTCTCTTTAGTTGTCTTTCCTGGTTCTCAATTTTTGAGTCTATCTTCTAAAGAGAGATTTATCCAGGGCTTATTGTTTACCTCTATTGTTTCCTGTTCTCTCTCTCCCCCTCCCTCTCCCTCTCCCTCTCTCGGAGTAAGGGAGGTGGCAAGGAGAAAATATCACAGGCTTTCTCCAGACATACCCACATTGAAATCAAGGCTTCAGATTGGCTAAGTGGGAAACATGCTCCTCTGAATTTATTTTCCCTCCTTTAAATATAATCGTTACTTCCTTAGAAGATCATTGTGAGATGTAAATGAGCTTTAACTTTAACACATGTAAAGTACACAGTATGTAGTAGGCACTCCACAAAGTCTAGTGCCTGCTTTCTGAAGATCTCACTCAGTAGCCTACGTTCAGCTGTTTGTCACACCCTAAATCTTATAAGTCCTGTGATAGATGGAAAGTAATGGTCAAAGACAAGGGCACATACTTTAGGACTAGAGGGAGAGATAGGTGTGGTATGTATATTTTATGTTCAGAGGATGCAATTTGGGAATAAGTTAGGTTGCTGACACCAGCAATATTTAATAATTCAGGAACTAAACAATGCCTGAGGCTGAAAACGTGCACCCTCTTGTTGTCTTGGATACTGTACACATAAATTTATTCAGTCCATGTCAAAGTAGTTTACCATTTAGATTGAATTTTTTTTTCAAAATAAAGATTTATTTTCATTGTTTTTTGACAGAGAGAGACACAGACAGAGACAGCGAGAAGGGGGGGGGGGACCCAGAGCAGTCTCCATATTTGTGGGGCATTAGTTTTCCATATAGTTTCACTCCACAGGTGGGCACAGGACTGCACAGAGCAGGAATTGGGCTGGAAGCTTCCCACATAGTCTCGGCAAGAACTGAACTATGGGCACACCCCAGCTCAGCATATGGGTCCACATGGGCCGGGGCCAGGATTGGATCCTCAGGTCCCACGGCTACAAAGCAAGCACTTACTCCACTGAGCCATCCAGACTTCCCCTAGTTTACCATTTAGGATTCACATATCAAAGCAGCCATGATACTCAAATAGAGGACATGAGCTACACACACAAAACTAACTCACATATAGAAAGACATCCCAGCTAGAGAAGGCTTGGCACATTTCAAGGATTAGGGAACTTAACAAGTGGCAAAAGTGGCCAGGTTTTTGGAGTAGGGAGCCAAAGTTAGCTCAGCTACAGAAAGGTTCTCAATATTTTTGATCCATGTTCTTTTTGAAGAAATACTCATATAAACTAGGACATCCTAGCTGCACCAATATTATTTGGAACTTCAATATAAATAAAATAAGACTAAAAAGAATCAAAACAATGGTCCAAAATGCTACTACACTTGATCATTAGTAGAGGGGGAAAAAAATCTTTCAAACGGGTTTGTAAAACTCGCTTGAGACTTAATATTTCATGGTCAACAACCTCAATATTCATAGACATCTTAGAGCATGTCACTCATGTAAATATGACAACAGTGATTCTTAAAGAAGCTGTGAAACAGAAAATAATGTTTTTAAACAAATGGCATTTGATTTAAGAGTTATCAAATGAAATGGTAGTGCTTCTTAGATCACCCATTCTTAATTGGATGAGGAAACATGTTAGAGAAAAAAATAAATTTCTGATATACTTTCTAATATCTTATATTACTTTAAGCAAATTGAACAAGTGTATATACAAGTGTCATACTTTGTATGCAGCAGAAAAATCTGCCTCACAGTATCAGGACTTACTTACAATCCTGAAAATGGTATGAGATGCTACTTGAAAAATAGTTATTACTATGGTTGGTTGGATAAAATTATTTTTTTCTAAAGGCAAATAGGTTGAAGCATGACTGCAAACCAATTTCAGTTATAACAGCTACAATGTAGCACATAGCATCATTTCACTACCTAACACATTCTAATAAAGTTTACTATAACATGAAATACTGCTGTATAGCTAATGATATTGCAACTTGCAGCTACCCAGAGAAAGTATTTGCTATTATTTTTGTTAATGTTAGCACAAAGATAAACCTAGCTAAGATGTCATCTCTATTTTTTTTTTCTTGTACCTGGCTTAACTATACCTGTTCTGAAATATATTCCATATTGCTCTGGTATAATATATAAATACTGGAAAATGTCATTACTAATTAAATGCATTAATAAGCTTTACATTGGAGCATCTGGTGGTTGGTACAGTCATAAATCTGAAAACCCAACCAGAAGTACACAATCTCTCAATTGAAATGCTATTACATTTTTTAAATAAATGTTTTTTTAATCTAGGATCATCAAAGTAGAGAATGAAACAATCATTTAGCACAGAGATCAGCATACATTTTTGTAAAGTGCCAGCTAGTAAACATTTTAGGCTTTATAGATCCTAAGGTCCCTGTTGCAGCAACTGAGCTCTGCGGATGAGATTCAAAAGTAGACACATACAATATGTAAATGAATGGACATGGCATTTATTCCAAAATGATATTATGTATGAAAAAATAAAATTTAAATTTCACATAATTTTTACTTATTGGGACATATTCTTCTTTTTCAAACTTTTACACCAACCATTTAAAAATGAAGAAATCATTATTCACTTGTGGGCCACACAAAACTAGGCCACCAGCCACATTTGGCCCATAGGTCATCAATTGCCAATCTCAGCTTCAGCACATCATCTAAATAATTGAAAAGACCTAGATACGATGTTACACAAAATGCAGGGGTTTTCTCACTTCAAAGATCTGCAGTATGTTTCTTAACTTCAGAAAAAAATCTAAAGATTCAACATTCATGTTAAATAGATGTACATATTTTGTGAGTACTGTAAAATGTTCATCAGAGGAAGTAAACTCATTTTCTTTCCCTCTCTATACACTCTTTTTCTCAGTGAGAAACCCTTTGCCCTAGACCTCCTAGTCCTTCAACTAGACGTTATCTTTGATTCTTTTCTTTCTTAAAGCTCTCATCCAACCAACCACTCGCTCCTACCAATTCTTCCTTTTATATAACTTATCATATTATCAATAATGTACTACACATTGATAGAGGCCACCATCATTTCAAGCTTGAATTATCGCAACAGCCTTTTCACTGGTCTGTCCACACTTTTGTGCTTACCAGACTAGCCCATTATCTTCATTGCAGCTGGAGTTCTCTTCTTTCTCAAATCTGATCATATTAACATTTCCACAGATGCCCTATTGTCCTCAAGATAAAATGCAAATTCCGTATCAAGACTTACATGATCATTCACAAACACAGGCTTAGTTAAACATCCATCCTTAACTTGCATTATATTTAATGAAAGAGAGCTACTAAAATGTGGGAAATGCTGGCGCTCCCAGCAGCTTCCAGTTCCAACACAGGGCTATGCATTTCCCCAGCACAATTTAGAAGGTAAAGGCGTACTGCTTCTGCCCAAGATGCAGAAGCATCTATAAGAAATATCATAATGGCCCCGCTGCTGTGAAGAAGAGGGTGGTACTGTGTGGAAATGAAGGGTTCTGGCAGCACCAAGTCCTTGAGTGAGTTCATACAGTTTGAATGATATTAATTTTCTTTATTTATTAAATAAGAATAAGCACCTATGGCCCAACTCCTAAATGACATAAAGTACTTTGGGATCACAGAGGAGGAGGCTCACATAAGTCAGATAGGATGACATTACATCATGAAATCAGGGTATTGCTAAGAAACAGAAAGAAACAAAAGTCTGACTTGTTATTTGTGTACTCTCTGGAATTGTTAAATTTTTGTGTTATATTCTCTGGCTTGCTCAACTGTAAATATTTAGTTCTTGTGCTAAAAAAGAACAAGCATCAAGTCTGAGAAGCTACTAATGGGAAGTGAGGAAAAAAAAAACACAAAAACTCAAGTGATAGATAAAATAAATAATGGATACTGGAGAACAGTGAAGGAGAGCAGAGCATGATCAAGTGGACAGAGCCCAGAAGTACAGGGAGGCAGGGGACATTCTTTCCAGTCAGTGATCAAAATTTGTTTTATTTTTTTTATTAATAGTTAAATTTATTGAGGTGACATTAGTTGGTAAAAATTACACAGGTTCTAGGTTTACAATGTATTGCATTATGTGCTTACCACTCAGAGTCAGTTCTCTTTCCATCACCATATATTTGAAGCCCCCTTTGTTCCCACCTCACCCCCCTACCCCCTTACCCTCTGTGGAAAATTAGATATACTCTACATACCTTTCATATTTAATTAACTCTTCTTATTTGAAGGGTGTGTTAAGATGTTCATTCATGGAGTACAGGAGAAAGAATCTGTTTGGAGACTGACTAAACAAAAAATGGTCCTCTAAGGTGAAGGCATAAAACTAACCTCAACGTCTGATCCCTAGAACCTCTATGACAAGGTGCCCACCTGTCTCACACACTTTCATTCTAGACAGTCTCTCATATGTATTTCATACCCCAAAAATATTAAACTGCTAATAATTCCTTACCTTCCCATCCTGTAATGCACATTTGTTGCCTTTCTCGTTTGCTTATTCTATTTTTTATGCTTCATCTCAGGCCCTTCCATAATGAATTACAGATCCCATCTCACTTGTTCCCACATCAAAACCTCCATGGGGATGGGAAGCCGGGATGGCTCAGTGGGTTAGGTGCTCACTTTGCAGCCCAGGGGACCAAGGATCAAATCCCGGCCCCGGCCCGTGTGGACCCATATGCTGAACTGGGGAGTGCCCCCAGTTCAGTTCTCACTGGGGCGAGACCCCAGCCCAGTTCCTGCCCTGTGCAGCCCCGCCCACCTGTGGAATGAAACTATGTGGAAAAACCAATGATGTGCAGCTACAGAGACTGTTCTGGGCCCTCCCCTTCTCTCTGTCTCTGACTATCTCTCTCTCTCTCTCTGTCAAAAACAATAAATAAATCTTAAAAAAAAAAAAATCCTCCATGGGCATCCTTATCATTATACTTCTGTTGCACATTTCACAAATACTTAGTAGGTACTTATTCTGTGTCTGGCTCAGTTCCAGGCTATGGATATTCTGCATAAGACTTTCATGTCTCTGCGTCTTTGCAGAGTATCTTGCTTTCTGCTCCTTCAACATAAGAACTCAGGATTATATATCTTTGTGTTTTTCTATATGTGGGAACTCAATACTGTTCACTGAGTGAAGAAGCAAATTAACTAATAAATGGAAAGATATGCATGGAAGTTTTATTCTGATCTTGTTGGTTTAAATTCTGGGGAGTCTGAAGGTAGGAATCTCCCCTGGAACTTGATAAAAGAAGATTTTTTTTTAAATCTCAGGCAAGATATTCATTACTGGGTAAAATAGAAGAACACTATTGAAATCATAGTTTCACATATAAAAAAAAAAATCTATTCAGATACAGGGGACAGAATAAAATTAAGACCCAGTGCAATTCTCCACACTATATTATAGTATTCAGTCTTGCCTAACAATGAATATTTCGAAAGGCAAGTCTCTCATTTAGGTTCTCGCTTGAATATCTAAATAATGGTTGTGTGGGATTTTTTTGTGTGTTTTTTTGTTTTTGTTTTGTTTTGTTTTTTTGAACTGAACTGGGGGACTCACTGCATTCAGGAAGCACATCCCAGTTCAGCATGTGGGTCCACCTGGGCCGGAGCCGGGATTCAATCCTCGGTCCTTGGGGCTTCAAAGTGAGTGCTTGACCTGCTGAGCCATCCCGGCTTTCCCTACGTGGGATTTTTTGACCCTGGTGATTTTCACTGAAAAGACATTACATCCTCTATAAGAGTACCTCAACCTATACTGTGCCTTTCTTAGAATCTCAAAATGCATGTAGTTATCAACTAACTATTAATTACTTCTCCCTCATCCACTCTAAGGAAGTTGACTATAACTGAAAGCCATCATACAGATGGTTAAAAAATAATCATTAGAAAAATATTATGGGAGAGATGGACATTGTTGCCTTAGCTCCGTATTCAAAATCATGTAACAGATTAAAAGAAACATCTCCATTTCCATTTTATCTCAGTGATATATAGACATTCTTTATTACTAAAAGCAGGCAAATGCCTGAATAGAACTATTTTTGGATTACTTTAGTAATGCCAAGGCTAACAGACTTAACTCTGTGTTGAAAAACCCTAGTTTGATAATGATGAGAGGTTCATAGTAACATTGAAAACATTACAAACAGGATGAAAATTCTTTCAAGGCATCCTGATAACATTTTTATAGAGAATTTTATAGCCAACATCCAGGTTATTGGGACATAAATGCATCTGATAAAGAAGAGAGGACTGATAACAGAACATATGCAAATACTTCATGTATGTTTCTCAAAGTAAAAATTTTAAGTTTGCAACATAATTTTGAATATTTAATATGAAAGCTCATATGGGAATAGCACCACTCATTGTACCTTAATTAATGTAATGTGCACTCTTCTACCTGGGACTGATTTCCTTATCATGGTACTCTGGGGAGGAGGAGATTAGTGGGCACAGAGAATCAACCTATGGTCTAATCTGCCAAACCCATCCAGGTCATTAATTTAAACAAAATTTTGTGCTGTTTGAGAAAAAGGGCATGGTGGTAATTTTTTTTTTTTTTTAATATATATACTGATGATGGATAAAATCGGAAATAACTTTTACTGATTATCTCCTAAACATGTCATGAGAACCTTTTCTTGTGTTAGCTTTAATTTGGTTTTTAAACTGAACAGCTAAAATATAAATACTGTGGTTGAAAAAAAAAGAAATTCGTAAAGAAGCCATAAATCCCCATCTTTATGCTGTATTTATCTTGACAAGAGTATAAGCATTTTTTAATGTCATGAATCACTTAATACAGCTGAGAACAAGTTTCAGTGGCCCACCGAATGACAAAGAATCATGCAACCATTATTCTCTTTGCCACTACATGTAGATTCTAGATCCAGGTTCCCACTTGAGTGTTGCTAACTATATAATGGAAGGCAGGTTACTACTTAGCCTCTCAAAGACTGTGGTTGTTTTTTTTTTATATAAAAGGGTGATAACAATAGTGTATTGAATTTTTGTAGGTATTAACTGAGATAATCTATGCAAAATTCTCAGTGTAGAACCTAAGGTAGTGAGCTTCTGCAAAATATTAGTAAAATGTTATGTATTTCTATAGCACTAAATTAAAAAACACAAACTCTCTTCATTTTCATATATCAAAATCTTACTAAAAAGAAAATACAATGGTAGTGAAAAAAATAAATTTCAATGGGTTAAAAATTAAAAATTATCCCTCTTCCTGTCCAGACATTTAAAGAAAAATTAAACATTGAATAAAATAGCAAGAGAGCAGTTCTGCATATCTTTCAATCACATTTGCACCTCAGTAGAAAAATGCATTCTGAACAGTCTTTCAGAGTTCAATTTTTGGCCTCATGGAGGAATGTTTGAGAGGAATCAGAAAAACTGCATTGTAGTCATCATGTTATGACTATTTCTATATCTACAAGCCACATCTAGACTTATTTGTGTGTCCAAAAGAATGGTTTGTAATGGACTGTAAAAGTCCATGTGGGCTGTAAAACCCTGTTATAGCTTAATTGGTGATCCCAGAAGTTTCTGATACCTTTCTAACCACAGTCACTGCAAAATAACTTGTGGTTGTAATATTTCTGAATGAGAATTCAAATAATCTAACAAAGATGACCTCAGATGGGCAGAGAGCCAAGTGGTATGCAGAATTTTCAGGTCAAGCAACCATATGAAGAAATTCTGGACCAGAAGACACAAACTGGGGTTTAATAACAGTACCTCTGAGCATTTTTGAGTGGAAAAAAAAAAGAGCCAGTACAGGCTATGGAGGAGTAGCTACAACATCCAGATAGCTTAAGCTTGATCTTAGGCAGGTGCTATTTGACTGTTAACATTAGTAAGTTCTAATATAACTTACATAATTAATTTCTAAAAACCAAACAAGCAGGTGTCTGGTTTAATCACAAAGCCAAGAAGACTCCTTTACAACCCTTACATTTGCCTATATTATGTTAACGTGATCACTAAAAACACTATCTGTCTTTATTCCTTTGGATAATCTTTCCATTCCTTTTCCTCCCACTCTCCTTCCTTCCCTGCCAACTTTGCCCATGAAAGCGCATTTCCTGTGGCTTCACCCCTAATAAAAAAAAAAGAACATAGCTTTCCTGGAGAGTTTCTTGTGTAACCATCACATTTGTTTTAAATCAAAGTTTAGCAAATAAAATCAACTTTCATTTATTTGTAGCTGGTTTTTCATTCTTTCCA
>PVKE010048966.1:0-11402 GCA_004027555.1 Craseonycteris thonglongyai | reverse complement strand
AGGGGGGAGAGAGCACCAGCATTATGGACACACTCAATGGTTTGGTGTTTACCTGGAGATGGGGGAGGTGGGGGGAGGGAGAGTTGAGGGGGGAGGGGAGAGTGGACACAGGATATATGGTGATGGAGGGGGAGCTGATTGTGGGTGGTGAGCACATAATGCGATGCATGGGTGATGTGATGTGGACTTGTACATCTGGAAACTATCTAATTGTTACCAACCAATGTAACCTCATCAAATTTAACAATAAATTTTAAAAATAATTAATTAATTAATTTAAAAAAAAAGAAAGAAAAAAACACTTGGGGAAGCCAAGATGGCTCAGAGGGCTAAACGCTTGCTTTACAGCCCTGAGGACTGAGGATCAAATACTGGCCCTGACCCGGACAGACCCATATGCTGAACTGAGGTGTGCTTCCCAGGCAGGAGGCCCCCAGTTTGGTTCTTGCCCCCCCACCCCCAGTTTGGCCCCTGGCTCAAGGGGGCATGCCTCTCATGTGGGAGGCCCCCAGCCCAGTTCCTGCCCTGCAGGTCCCCTGCCCACCTGTGTGGAACAAAACCATGTCGAAAAACTGATGATGTACAATTATGGCCCTCCCCTCTCTCTGTCTCTCTGTTTCTGTCTCTCTTTGTCTCTGTCAAAAACAAAATAAAATCTTTAAAAAAAAAAAAAAGAAATGCAAATCTGAAAGTGGTCTGCATTTAGGTGGTACCAGAAACCCCAGAGTTGGTGAAATGGTTGGAATGAGTATGGACTGAGAAGGGCAGAGGGCCTTTGACCAGACACCAAGAAACTCTCAATGTGTGAGGACTGAGCAGGAAGAGCTTGGTTTCAAACCTGGCTTATCATTAGAATCACCTGGGAAACTTAAAAAATGTGTATATGCTGGGGGAATGTGACAACATAACATATATTTAAATATATATATATATATATATATATATATATATATATATATATATATATATATAGTAGGATTAGAAACCCTTTGGTAGAAGATAACTGTCAAGGAGAGGAAAAGTGGTTAGGAAAGCAAAAAATAAAAGGATAGTGGTGTTCTAGACCCCAAGGGACGGATTTCAGAAAGATCAAATCAGACAGGCTCAGGACTGAATTTAGCTATAGGAAACCAGATGGTGGTACATCCATTTGTCAGATTCCTTAAAAGTAGGGAATTGGTGTTTGAACTCAATATTTACTTAGGCATTACAGAAAGGTACCCAGCAGAACACCCTGTCTACTCAATGCCCTCAGAGAGGCATGCACATGGTGGGAATAGGGAGGAAGGGGAAGGAGGCAGAAAGCTTTTTATTGGAAACATCAGATGGCAGGAAGCTTTTTATTGGAAGTAGCATCTAAGCAGAGGCAAAGGAACTAAGAATTCCTAAGAGAGGAAATAATGGAAACAAAAGTACGATGAGTTAAGAAAACAATGTACACTCTCAGAAATACAGTCTGTTTCTGGATGAAGCAGAGGAAATTAAATGATGGGAAAGAAGCAAGAGAAGAGGGCAGAGCCCAGTTGTTAAGGACTTTATATGCCAAGATAAAAGGGCCCTGAAGCATGTAAGAAAATAAGTGGTATTAGATTTGTGATTTGGATAGCCCATTCTGGCAGCCAGCGTAAAAGGATGGCCGCAGTTCAGGGAGGATTTGAAGATGGAGGCTCAAACTTCCATCAGGATGTCTACTGCAGGAATCCAGATGAGAAGAGATGGATCCACTGGGGCCAGAGTGGTAAAGGAGAGAGCTGAGAGGGCAGCTGACTGGAATGGGAGAAGGGTTGGTTACTAGAGAGGGTGGGTCTAGGAAGCCCATTACCACCTAGTTTCTAACTTAGGAGACTGGCAGGTTGGAGGTGTTGTCATTGATAAGGAATAAAGAAGCCTAGATTTAGGTGAGCATAAGGGTGGGAGTTGGGGCATGAGAGCAAGCTTTTTTTTTTTTTTTTTTTTAAGATTTTATTGTTTTTGACAGAGACAGAGACAGAGAGAAGGGGAAGGGCCCAGAGCAGTCTCCATAGTTGTATGTCATCAGGTTTCGACATGGTTTTGTTCCACATAGGTGGGCGAGGGCCATGCAGGTTAAGAACTTGGCTAGGGGCCTTCCACATGGGAGGCACCTTGCACCCCCCACCCGCAAGCCAGGGGCCGAAAGTAGGGGGGGGAGGGGGTTGGGGGGGACGAGAATCGAATTGGGGGTCTCCCCTATGGGAAGCACACCCCACTTCAGCATATGGGTCCGCATGGGCCAGGGCCGGGATTTGATCCTTAGTCCCTTGGGCTGCAAAGCAAGCGCTTAATTCACTGAACCATCCCAGTTTCCCCTGGGAGAGAACATTTTAACATTAGTGGTTATTCCTTTCTACAAAGGAGAAAATAAGTAACATTACTTTCAGTTTCCCTGTTTTTTCTCTCTCCCACTTCTAAGTCATCCTGCAGACTTATTTCCTTTAAATATCCAGATTTATATATGCATGCTACTTTCCTATATCAGAACACAGAAGCTTCAATTAATTACTGTGAAGGAAGGTGTCACTCATTAATGACTTTATTAAAAAAGTTATATTATACCAATGACTTGCAAGGTACTGTAATCTAAGAGACATGAACAAAATATAATTGACCTTCCCCTCATATAACTTACATTCTAGCAAAAGCCAAAAGACATCAACCAATTTAAGCCAGCAGTTTGAGTCATAAAGGTTCTAAAGTATAGAATAGTATGTGGCAAATAACAAGGGGGAAGGAGGTGTTCCACCGAAGGTCATACACAGGTTTTAGAATATCTGTGAATGCCTTGAAATCTGTATGTAAAATTTGGTCTATGCCTGTATACATTTGGTGAGGGTGGGAGAGGGAGGATAACATAGCTTACGTGCCCAAAGAGATCAGAGACCCCTAAAAGGTTATGATGAACTACTTTCCCCTTCAAGTCCATTTAGGCACCACTGATACACAAACTTGTGTCAAAACGCCGCAGCGACCAAGGGGAATGCTAACAGCATGGTGGTCTGTCTAATCCTCCAAGAATGACTCTTTATTCTTACAGACAACAATAAGTGATCATCTTCTGACTTAATGTGGGAAAAGACAGTATTTTCTTTTTAAACCCAGTTATTTTTTAAAAAATCGCCAAGATGTTCTATTCCTCAACCACTGGGATTTCCAAGCACGTGCCCAAGCTGAGAGAGCCAGAGTAGCAGGACGCCGCTCCGAAAACACCTTTCCGCCCTGATGGAATTGGCTTCAACGAGCCCCGCCTTTTAGATTTGCCGGAGAGAAGTCAGCGAATACTTTGTGAGTCCAGGCCGGGTTTTCAAGCATGAAGACGGAAGTAACGGCAGCCGGAAGTCCCAGGGCCTGCACGGGGAAAGAAGTGGGGAGTGGGGAGGAGGAAGACTCAGGGTAGGAATGGCGGCTCAAATTCCCATTGTGGCTACCACTGCCACTCCGGGGATAGCCCGGAACAGCAAGAAGAGGCCAGCCAGTCCTTCCCACAACGGCAGCAGCGCCGGAGGATACAGCGCCAGTAAGAAGAGAAAAGCGTCCGCCTCCGGCTTTGCGCAGGTACGCCGGGGCTCGGTTAGCCTGCGCGTGCGCGGTGGCCGTGCGGGGGTCGGAACGAGAGCGCAAGTACGGGGCCGTGGGGGCGGGGCGAGGGAACGCGCGGCCCACCTAGGGCGCGTGCGCAAGGTAGGGTGCGTCAGGGCGCATGCGCTGCCCTCGGTGTGATGTCCTTGGCTGATTGGTTCCCAGTATAAAGATTTTTTCCGTAGGACACGTGGGAATTGGGTGAGAAGAAGCACCCGCATTGCATTGTCTTTGAGAGGTGGGAAGTTATTACTGACTTAGTGGAAGAACCACCCCTTCTCGTCGACGTTGCATGTAAAACGAAGCACAGGACTGTTCTTTATGTGAGTTACAGTCAAGCCTAACTTAGCGTGTCTTACCTTCGTCCACTCGACGTTTACCAAGTGTCTTTGAGGTGCAAAGTGCCCTGTAATGCCCTACATGGAGGAATACCAAAATGAATTGATATGGATAAGCCCTTTTTTGACACTCAGTTTCCCCGTGCCAAAGTAGATTTGGTTTTACCGTATGAGGTCGTTATAAAGATAATGTGCAATCATGGTGGTAAAGTTCCAAGCACAGTGCCTGGTACAGACTTTACAGCATGTGGACAATCTAGGCTCCAAAATTCCAGTAAAGAATTTTTAGCAAAGGAGTGTCTTGGTTAAATGTTTGTGTTGGCTCTGCATTTTTTTTAAATTAATGTGAGAGCCAAGACGAAATGTGTTACTATGACCTTTCTAGCACAAGGTGTGGCATCGTTCATCCAGAACAATGTTTTAGAGAGGTTAACTGCCTTGTGTCTTCCACAGGTAATTAATAGTGCTTCTCCCCTTTTAAAAAATACTTTATTGAGGTTTCATTTGCATACAGTAAAATGCACAAACCTTAAGAGTACAGATCAATGACTTTTTACACATGTATGCACTTATGTGGCCACCGCCCTAATCAATATAGAGAGCATTTTTAAGAGCCTCAGCAGATTCACTGGTGACCCTTTCTAAGCATTACTGTCTTCCCTTCCTGTGAGAAGTAACAGCTATTCTGATGTTTCTCACCAGAGACTGGCTTTACATTTTTTAATAGAAAGTAAATGGAATAATACAGGGTATATTCTTTTGTGTCTGTTTGGGTTTCTTTGTAAAACAGTGTTTTTGAGAGTCATTCATTCATGTTATTACCTGTATCAGTGTATCTGGTACGCTTTGTAAATATTATCACAACTGATGGATGTTTGAGTGGTTTAGTTTTTTTTATAATATATATATATGCTGCTCTGAACATTCCTGTACAAGTCTGTGTAGATAGAGGCTTTCATTTTGGGGTGGTAAATGGATAGTAGTAAAAATCGCTGGATCATAAGGTAGACACACATTTAACTCAGAAATTGTTAAACAGTATTTCCCAACATAGTTGTGCAATTGTGCATTCTCCTCTGCAAAGTTTGAGTGCCAGTTGCTGTATATCAGGGTTGTCCAATCTTTTGGTTTCCCTGGGCCACATTAGAAGAAGAATTGACGGGCCACATATAAAATACACTAACACTAATGATAGCTAATGAGCTAAAAAAAAAAAAAATTGCAAAAAGAATCTCAATGTTTTAAGGAAGTTTACGAATTTATGTTGGGCCACATTCAAAGCCGTCCTAGGCCACATGCAGCCTGGGGGCTGTGGGTTGGACAAGCTTGCTCCACATCCTCAACAGTACTTGGCATTGTCCACCTTCAATTTTAGCCATTCTGATGACTGTATAGTTGTATCTCTTTTTTGTTTTAATTTTGGTTTCTCTGATTCTAATTACTAATGATACCAGTCACTTTTTCATGTGCTTATTGAGCATTCCTGTGTCTTTTGTGAAGTCCCTGATTTTTTTCTAATTGGGTCTCTTTTTTTAGTTATTAATATTTACCGTATTTTCTGGCGTATAAAACGACCGGGCATATATGACGACCCCCTAATTTTACAGTTAAAACATAGGTTTAGGCCTATATTCGCTGTATAAGACTACAGCCTCGGAAGTGGGGGGTAGTCTTATACAGCGAATATAGGCCTAAACCTATGTTTTAACTGTAAAATTAGGGGGTCGTCGTATACGCCCGGTCGTCTTATACGCCGGAAAATACGTAGGCATTTACTGTATACTCTTGCTTGGGGTTCTTTGCCAGATTTATAAGCATTGTGAGTACTTTCTCCCAGTATGTGCATGGTGCATTTTGATATCAAACTGCCAAGACTGAGGAATGTAGTCACTACATATTGGGAGGAAGGATTTCTTTGACCCTAAATGTAGCATTGGTCAATTTCCACCACAGCAAGCTTCAGAGAGTGGCTAAATGCCTTCAGGATACTGGCAATTCCCATTAACCCAACTTGGTGGAACTCACAAGTCTAGGGGTCCATAGAGCTCTTGCTGAGAGTAAGGGCTGCCTAGATACTCTCTATGGGTCTTCTCCACATCAGCGGACTCAATGAACCCTCAGGCTGGAAAGAATAGGGCATTCACTAGAATAGTGAGTTCTTTTATCTTTGCTGTCCTCTTCCCAGCTGGCATTTAACTATATGAGGTATATAACCAGTTACCATGCTCCCACCCTCAGTATCCCACAAGGAAAGAAAAACTTGGCTTCTCTCTCCAGAAAGGAGTCTCAGATTTTTTTCCTGCTCTAGCATACGGGTAGGCTTCCACCCTAGCTCCCTGTTCCACAGCATATGCAAGCGTTATACCAGTACTGCTCTGAGGGCTGCCTGAATTCTTCCTGAGGTGACCTTTACCTATGTCCCTTGCTCAGCCTTTCTGTTCTGTTTCACTTCAGTTCAGTCAGCAAGAATTTATTGTATTGTATTTCTGTTATGTCCCCAGCAATATGCTTACGACATTTCAAAGGATTATAGCTTGTCCCTACCTTCCCAGAAATCTCCAAGGAGCAGAAAACGTTTATATATTGTATTCATTTTTTATTGCTGTCATAACAAATTACTACAATGAGTGGCTTAATAAACATATTTATTAGTTTGTGGTTCTGTAAGTCTGAAGTCTTGGTACATCATGACTGGTTTGGTTCTCTGTTCAAGGTATCACAAAGCTGAAATCAATGCGTTGGCTGGACCGTTTTCTTGTCTGGAGGCTCTGGGGGAAAGTCTTTTCTTTCAGACTTATTCAGATTGTTGGCAGGATTCAGTTCTTTGCAGCGGTAGGATTGAGGTCCCTGTATCCTTGCTGGCAGTTAGTCAATGTCCACATGTCTTGCCCCATGGCCTCCTCCATCTTCAAAGCCAGCTATAAAGAATCTCTCTTGTGTCAAATCCCTCTCATGCTTCAAATATCTCTGACTTCTCCTGCCCCTGAGCTCTGAATCCATATTTAAAGGACTTATGTGATTAGGGCATGCCAACCTTGCAGATCTCCTTTGTTGAAGGTCAACTGACTTGAGACCTTAGTTATGTCTTTAAAGTCCCTTCACAGTGGTACCCACATTAGTCTTTGCTTGAATAACTGGGAGAAGGTGTGTGTATACCAGTGGCCGGGATTCTTTATGGCCATCTTAGAATTCTACCTATTATCTAAATGAAATAAGTAGGAAAATACAGTGACTTTTAGCCGTGTACCAAAGTTGACTATAGGTGTTCTCTAGTGTTGATGCCTTAGTATGGTGGGACACAGGAAGGTAAGGCCTCATAGGCCACCATAAAGGAGTGGTAAGGAGGAAGAGGACTTGAGGGGGTTTGATGGGTGTTGGGCTTGCATGGGGAAGTCCTTTCAGGGTTGGAGCTCTGCACAGGTGTCAGATTGCTCAAGGTTTCATCAGTGGGAAATGAGTATTTTGTTTTAGAGAAAGTGTGAGACAGACAGACAGACAGAAGGGGGAGGGCTCAGAGCAGTCTCCATAGCTGCACCTCATTAGTTTTTTGTTTTTGTTTTTTTAAACGTAGTTTCATTCTGCACAGGTGGACATGGGGCTGCATGGGGCAGAACCGAACCAGGGGCCTCCCTCATGGGAGATGAGAACCTTTGTCGCCATCCTGGTGGTTTTCCAGTTGTTCACTGCAGTTCAGCATGCGGGTTTGCATGGGCTGGGCCTGAGATTTGATCCCTGGACCTCACAGTTGCAAGGCAAGCATTCAGCCTGTTGAGCTATCCCTGCATCCCCAGAAATGAGTGTTTTTTATGTAAATGATTGAATTTTTTGAATTAAAGGGGACTTTACAGATGTTTCATTATCTAAATTTCTGTACTTCAGTAGTTCACTAGTTTCTTACAAAAAAGTAGTGTCTAGATTCTGAAGGTGGGCTTTAATTTACAGAATGTACATTCTGTTTATAAAGTAAAATTGAATGAATAGATGAAATTTAAAGGGCTTTATGTTCAGAAGTCCTCAGGAGTTGGAGAGAATATTTTGGGTCCAAAGGTCTTCTGACCAAAGCATTTATAGTGGTGTTCTATATGTCGGTCCTAGGAAATAATGTTAGTTTAATAGCACTAAAACAATTTTGTTTTATTATTTCATCAGATGTATCTTTAGTTCAGCAAAAATTACTAAGTGTTTATGCTTGCTAAGTTGTACAGATTGTCATGAAATTACAATTCTGGTTTGAATTTATATTTTCCATGTAACTCGTGTAACTATTGATCAATAATGTCATAATCTGGAAAGTGCCATCTCCCAAACATTCTGGTCATGATACTTTGAAAATGATTAATGTTAACTTGGTCTGTAGAACAACTGCACTGTGCCAACGTGAAAGAAATCATGATAAATAATAATAATTAATATTTATTAGGTATTTACTACATACCAGGCACTGATCTAAGCACTTTGCAAGTACTATCTCATTTAATCCTCAAAACAGCGCTCTGTGAATTATTATTCTTATTCTACAAATAAAAAAACAGGCACATAGAAGATTGAGTAACTTTCCCAAGGTCACACAGCTGCCAACTGGCAGAATCAGGATTGGAACCCAGGCAGACTATCTGGAGTCCACATTTTTTTTCTTTAAGATTTATTTTTATTGTTTTTGACAGAGAGGTACAGAGACAGAGACAGAGAGAAGGGGGAGGACCCAGAACAGTCTCCATAATTGTACATCATTGGTTTTTCCACATAGTTTCATTCCACAGGTGGGCGCGGGGCTGCACAGAGCAGGAACTGGGCTGGGGTCTCACTCCAGTGGGAACCGAACTGGGGGCACTCCCCAGTTCAGCATATGGGTCTGCATGGGCGGGGGCCGGGGCCGGGATTCGATCCTTGGTCCCCTTAGTCCACTGAGCTATCCTGGCTTCCCCGCACATTTTTTTTTTCTTGACTGCCTCTCTTGACATCACTCTTATCACTCTACTTTAGAAGATGTAATTACATATCTGGTGTAACCAAGTCCGTGTTGCAAAGAAATGCTTTTGGGGGAGATTTTATTAGATCAATATAAAGTATTTTAGACTTTCCAAAGGCCTGTTCAAGTTGATAAAATCTACAGACTAGGGTCAGCTATTTGATTCTAGAATACTATTAGATGTAAGTGGACATTTGATTTTTCAGTGTTAAGACAAAAGACATTTGTTTCTCTGCTTTGTAACCACAGACAGAATGCCCAAGTTATTTTTAAGTCTGAGTCAGTCGTGCAGGCTGCTGTCTGGAGAGATGAAGCCATTTATTTGGGCTCTACAGTTGGGTAGTGCCGAGGCCTCACTGACTTGTTTCAGTCCAGGGTAGGAATGTGCTTCTTTGATAGCAGGCCAGTTTTCTCTTTCACTGACATCACCTCTTTTAGTGCTAGGTGTTACTTCTTTCCTCTTAGGGTGTTCATGTCTCAGGGCGAGACACTTCATCTCGTAAAGTCTCTTAGTGTTCTAGTGGTTTAGTGCTATGGAAACTAGATCATATTAAATTTTATTTTATTGCATCCCTGCCTCACAGACTTGATCCTCCCCCTTTGACTGAATGTCTCTCCCTTTCATCCTGTCATTAACAGACAGGACTATCTCAGTGTGGCTGAAGCCCAGGGGAAGGGAAGAATGAAGGAGATAACAGAGGATGGAGTTAAAGAGGAAAGAAAAGCAGAAAATCCAGTTCTGGGCCCAGAGTGGGGTTTTTTTTGTATGTTTTTTTTAGCTTGTCAGAGAGGGAAGATGCCCTCACTGTTTCAGGGCCAGGGTGCAGCTCTGGAACGATGCGGCTCAGGTGACCTCAGGATAGCTTCCTTTGCCCCATCTTCAGCTTCACTACCCAGTGGGGCTCTGGTCTGCTGACCAGGGAAGAGACGAGGCTGAAGTGGCCAGATGAGCAAGAGGGGTTGATTTTGAACATCAGTGCATGAGCACATCCCCTTCATTCCCTTCCTGACTCTTCTCGAGCATGTCACCCGAATGATGATGCCAACGGCTGGCCCTCTCATCACCTTCCTCTTTCTCTCAGCACATGCACCTGTCTGATGGTGCATCCTCTCCCCTGACCCAGCTCTCAGACTTTCCAAACCACAAGGACTTGCTGATGTCCCTGCTTTTCTTAGTGGCCTCTGGGGCAGCACTTCCTGCCCAGGTCTAATGGGGCTTTTCTGTCAGTGTTCGTATGGGTCTCCATAGGCCTGGGAACAGCCTATGTCAAAAGAATGCCCTGTATTCCTTCCTAGGATTTCACTTTGCCTTTGACCTTCCCCACTAGGAAGAGGCATGAACAGAAAGGGGAAAGTGCAGTCTTAGTACTTCTGGTGAAGGAGATACAGCTAATGCCTGCTTGAGCCTAGCAACACTGTCAGCTGGGTGTGTTCTGTGGATGGTTCTGTGATCACCATGGGAGGGCTTGGGGCCTGGTTCTTCATTCCCTGTAATATCTCCTCTCTGCTTCTGTAGCAGTTCTGTTTGTTTATTTTCTCCCAGATGGAAACAACATGATATATGTAGTCATTTTCTTTATGAAAAACTCAATAAGATAGGAACTTAAAGTACCTCTGGCCCCAGGAAACCTCTTTCACATTCAGCCTGTTTCCTCTGAGTTGTCCTTAGCTGTCATGGTTTTTCTGTTCTGATGGGATGCTCACTGCATAGTTTTTAGGGTTGTTTTTTTCTTTCTCTCACTTAATTTAGGTCACCCTGTAGCTCTGGCCTTCGGACAGCCTGTGCCCATCAGCCTTTCCTCCCTGCGTAGTCTTGTGACACACCTTTAATGAATTGTTGTTACATTCCTCAGGAGAATGTCCCCTTTCTTTCTTCTGGCAGGTGACCTGGTCACCTCGTGTGCCTTCTAGCCAGTGGGCCAAACTCCCTCTTTCTGCCCTGTACAGCCAGCCACCTCTTGAAAGAGCAGGTGACTGTCACTCTTCTCAACCTGCATGCCAGCTATAGTTCTTCCTCAGGTTCCATGGAGCTCCTGGCTCATTTGCTGTCGAGTTAGCCTGTAAAAACAGGTAACCAAACTGTTTTTAAAGTGACTGCACCCTTTTACATTCTCAAAGAAATATATGAAGGTTCTAGTTTCTCCATATTCTCGCCAACATGTTATGTTTTTGATTATAGCCATTTTAGTGGGTGTGAAATAATATCTCATTGTGGTTTTGATTTATGAATACATTTCCATAATGACTAGTGATGTTGAACATCTTTTCACGTGCTTACTGGCCATTTGTATATCTTCTTTATTTTTTTTTTAACATTATTATATTTTATTGTTAAATTTAATGGGGTGACATTGGTTGGTAACAATCAGACAGTTTTCCAATGGACAACTCCACATCACATCACCCATGCATCCCATTATGTGCCCAGCTCCCAGAATCAGGTCCCCCTCCAACCCAATATATCTGGTGCCCACTCCCCCCTCCCCACACAACTCTCCCTC
>PVKE010048965.1:0-11412 GCA_004027555.1 Craseonycteris thonglongyai | reverse complement strand
GTGAGAAATTTTGAAAGAAGCAATGGTTGCCTTTTTAGATTTTTCCACATGTCTAGTGAAAACAGTCTGTTGAGTAGTTAAACTTCATTTTAGTTGATTTATTTTTTTCTTTCTTACTTCAGATTTAAGTGGATAATTCGTATCAAAAGTGGTATGACTTGTCTGAAAGTGACGTTCAACATTATGTTTTTTCGGCACTACAATACTACTGCCACACAACAGGCAAACGCATTTACCTTTTAAATTAATGAAACAATATGATTCCTCCCAGTCTGTGTTCAAATTATAGGTTCGTTTTCTCTTATTTGGTCCACTCATTTTAGGACTAAAAAAATAAAAACAAAAATAGTTATAAAACTACAATATCATATCAAATTGCCACCATAATAATAGATTACCTACCTCGCTTTTAGTTCATTTAAAATCGAATATATCAAAACACTGTGATCCTAGATAACCATCACGACCCAATCAGTCTAGCAACTGCAATCAAAATGGCAACTTCGCGTCTCCCGGTTGGGTGGAGGAGAGTTTAAAGAGTGCAGCGGCTAAACAAGACAGGACATGTACAAAGGCGAAGGTAGGGAAAAACTTATACATACAATATCGCAAACATACCAATGAATATAATAAACCTGTGTAGATACTCAAACAATATTTTAAAATTCTAACAAATGTATAAAAATAAATTATAGTTTGACTTAGTGTTTATGAAAAACTTCTGATGCAGTCAAATAATGGCAGGTGCACACAAATCGGGCCGCGGGCACCATGGCGCCCACGGGCACGGGATTGGGAATCCCTGGTGTATAGGAAGGGAGGCAAAAAGATCGAGAGTTCCCATTGAATAAAGGAGTAGGGGAGGGAGGAGAAAGCAGGGGTTCTGTTGAAAAAACATAAAGCACAAGAGGTTTCATGTAAATAATCTGAGATTCCCCACCTTCCCCTTCCTGGTCTTTGCAGGCTCTGCAGGCCAAGTATAGAAAGCGGGTGAGTTGTGGCCCAGCTCTCCACACCTCTCCTCCTTTCCAGCCCCAAGCGTCCCTGCCCAGGTGGGGAATTTCTACTTCTTTGAGTTGAACATTTGAACATTTCTTGAGCTGAAGCACATTTGTTTATTTACATCCTTTCTTGTTTAAAATGTAAGTACATAGAAATGCACACAATCTCTCACTTCTATAAATGCATTCCATCAGAGTTGATAAGCATTATTTCATTGTCATTATTTTTTAAATGGCCTATAATTATGGTTGCAATTTCCTCTTTGATACAAAAAAAACATATTACAGTTTTTGTTTTAATTTTCAAGTGGGTATTTTAAGCATTTATAATCATTATGATTACTATTATTATTTGCTTTGTGATCAGAAATGTGAATGCTACAATTTCTGCTTCTTGAAATTTATTAGTTTTCCTCAAAGCCTGGTATATGGCCAATTCTTTTATAGATACTTAATAAGAAGGTAGATTATCTGTAGATTAAAAAAGTTTGTAGATACATAAAGATATGAAAGAAATAGATAGATGGATGTAGATATTAATGAGTCTAATTTTTATTCTTTTATTATTCAAATGTTTAATCATTAAAACACATAGATAATTAAGAAATTGTGTTTTCTCTCACATAATTATTTTCTGGTAATTTTTCTATTTCTAACAGGTGTGTTTTTTCTATATTTTGATACTCTTGAATTTTATACCTATTACCAAAATAAAATGTCCCTTTATATTATGTAATGTATTTTTCTTTGAACTCTACTTTCTCCTTTCACCTTTCACCTTGAGTTCTGCTATTTCAAATTACTTTCCTCACTCTTGCTTCTGTTTTGTTTGCATTTAACCCATAATGCTCAATATACCTTTTCCCATCCTTGAAAAGATAGGATGAACAAGAAGTGTGGTGAGAAAAACTAATCTTGCTGTCCACAGATGGATAGTCAGAAAAACTTATTCTAGTGCATTCCCTTGCCTTCTGCCTGGTTTACCCCTCTAGGCCTTGATGTGACTAATGTATAATAGCCTTTAATGTTTTATGGGAAACAAAAAAATGATATTCATACTTTTCCTTTTTCTTAAGGCCTAATCCAATGTGGCAAAGATAGTCTTTCTTTAGTTTTCATGGGTGCAAATGATAAGTAGTTTCCACACTGGCTTCTGGTTAGTAAATGCCAACCAGGTGGTCCAGAAGAAAGAAGGTAGTGCTAGATGAAGACGGGTTGTCCAATCCTGGTTTGTTTTTCAAGCCCTCTTACCTTCTGAATGAGGATCGTCAGACCCTACACTCAGCCAAACTGTGCTGGACCTTGCATGGAAGTCAAGGCAAGACTTTGAATACTGGACTCACAATCATTTTACTGGCATGTAGTTATGGTCTAGCCAATCAGCACTAAACAAATAGCAGGGTGGTAGTAATTTTATGGGAGGAGAGGAACAATTTAGAATTTGTAGAAATGAAATTAAGGAAATTAGCACAATTTGTCATTCCTTAAAGTCATGCATATTTCATTATCCTAATAATTTACGTAGTAATTACTTAACAAGCCCAAATGAGAGGAATAAGTAGTCAAGTGAGCCTAAGGCTGCAATGTACGTGTTGTTTAAGAGTGGATGGCCTTGTCTTTTTCATTCAACCTTACTACCTTCTACGCATTATGTATTCAGAAAAATGAATAACCTCTGCTTCCATCAATGCCAGGACTACAAAAGCAAAAATTGTCTTTATGAAAAAATTCACAGTACCTCAGCACTACATACTCAACACGTGAATGTGTAGAGCAGTTCACCAGATAATAGTAAAATGTTTCAGTTAAACAGCCATATTTTAGAATATCTTTGGTTCTAACATTTAATGGAATTATATATTGATCATGAGGTGACTACAAAGTTATCCACTTCCTTATCTGTTATTTGGGGTCTGGTTGGTCAAGTGCTTCAGTACAAGTAACCATAAACAAGACAAATCTAGAGTCAAGTTGTTTATTACCTAAAGAATGAGATTCTACGCCAGATGAATCTTTCATTCAAGCAATTAGTGCAATTTACTTTTCCAATTTTTCTCCTACAGTCAGAATATCATCTGGTCTTTCTGGCCCTTGTGAAAAGGGAATTTCTCTTTGCCATTTTAGGCTTGCTGATAGAAACAAGCACCCAAAAGCAAAATAGTTATTCTACCCTGTTCTCAGAATAGTTGGACCATCCATCCCCTGCAAATTCCTTTCTCTAGCAATTCATCTCTGTTCTCACATTTACCGTCAGCTTCCAGGTCTCTGAGTTATTTTCTACTTTGATTCAACAATGTTTATTGAGCACCTACCATCTGCTGGGCACTGTGACAGGTGAAGAAAAATCAGAGTGACTCAGACTGATCTCATTTTTCACCCTCATGTACTTTACTGTCATTTCCAGAAAATTTTACCCCTGTCTACTTCCAAAGACTTACTTCTTTTACTACCATTGCTCTTGGAACCACCCAGACCTCGCAGGGACTATAGAGGAGACCCTTCTTTCATTCTCAGGACAAGTACTACAGTCACAAACCCAAGCCTATGGGCATCAGCCGGGGGCGTCTCCTGGAATTTTGTTAAACTGTTAATCCCTGGCCCAACTTTGACCTACTGATCCGAGTTGCTGGAGTGGTAACAAATTTACCAGTTGATTCTTAAGTACACTATATCAGCTGGATAAAAGCCCTTGGATCTAGTTGCCACATAGGGCCAAGACTCCTGCAGACCAGGAGTTTGTTATTGCAGCATAAACCAGCTTGTACGGACTAACACACTATACCTAGCAGTGCATGGTGACGGCCAGGCTTGTCCCCCTGACGCTTCTCCCCTTCCACCTGCCTCCACCTCAGTAATTCCTTCATTTCCCTCTCCTTGAGAGAAGTAAATCCCCCTTTTCAGCTACCTGATCACCTCTCTTTCCAGACAAATCTCAACACACTTAGCAGATTGAAGCCTAGGCCTCCCTTTTCTTCTTCTCCTCTCATATTTTCATTTGTTTATTTTGCTACAATTATATTTTATAATATTGCTTTCAGAGGGCAGGAAACTCTTTGTGCAAACAGACTTCTATTTGCAGCCAACACTCCATTCAATAAACAATGGTAAGCAATTTTAGAAAGGGACATATTCAATCTCAGTTTTAGAGATCGAGGGGAGTTTGTTATTTGAAATGATCTCATGGTAAATCTTTTTTGAAATAATCTTCTCTTCTTTCTGCTCATATAGATTGTTAATCTATATATTTTTTAATCTATTCATACACATATTACACACACATACATCTGTGTGTACATGTGCATATATCTGTATCTGGTTTTGTCTAATATGAGGGCATCTGTCAAGTGCCTCATAGAATGCTATGGGTGATTAGCTTCTAATTAAGGGTTTGCTTATTTTGTTTTGTTTTGTTTCGTTTCATTTTGTTTTGTTTTGTTTCTTCCTTCTACTGATGATGGCAAGGGGGCAAGGAAAAATAATTAACAGGTTAGAAGCAGACTGTGAGGAAAGACTAAAGGAATTATGGATATTTGCCTGGAGCCAGAAGGCTAATATGTAGTTCATTACAGTCCTCAAGTTAATGAAGCAATATTTTATGGGTGATAGTGAGCAACTGTGTTTTTTATTCCAGAAACAAGAAGACCTTATGTTAAAACAAGACAGACTGAGATTGAGGTAGAAATTCTGAATGTAAAAGTTTGAGGATGTAGCAAATCAGCACCAGGGAAGATCACGGAATTGCTCCCTGGATTTTTTAATAGCAAATCAGCACCATCGTGTGAGGCTTCAGGATACTCACCTGTTGTCCCCGCCTGGTGGCCCATAGCAAACACTAACTATATTACAATCTCTGGATCTTTTCTCCCACTGTCTTCCTAGCTGAAATTTCCTTCTTCTTTCCGTATATTTGTCTAAACCCTTCTTGTCTTTCCATTCCCCCCAGCGTATTATAAAGTTTTCCTTCTCAACTCCAGAGCTCTCTCCCTCTCTCATCCCTTGGTTTTCACTGTGTATTCTTTTGATAGAGTGCATTAATTAAGATGAGCTCAATTTGCTAACAAACCTCCAAATTTCAGTGGCTTAAAAGATATGGTTTCATTTTTGATTCACATGCAGTTTACTGAGGGTTTGTCCACTCTCCAAGGCTGTCCACTTGAGCAGCCATTCAGGGATTCTGGCTCTTGCCTTTCAGCGGCCTCACCATCTCAGGATATCTGTGAGAGATGTGGCAGGGGAAGAGTCTAATGGACAGTCACATGTGAACTCCTAAGTATACAGTACTAGCCTGGAAGGAACAACATTACTTCCATTCACAGCCCATTATCCAAAACCAGTTCTGTACAAATCCACATTAACTGCAAGGAGCTTAGGTAATGTTAGGGCAGCAGGAAGAGTTCTCTGTGGGCATGCAGCCAGCTGTAACTTTCTCTACCACACAGAATCTTGGTCTCAAAGGGCAATTGGCTTATGTTGTCCTGACCTGGCATTTTGAACTTGGTACACGTTTATTATCCAAGACGATGCCATCATTTGTCCCATTTATGAGTGTCAGTTTTAGATTCATGGGCCAGATTATTAGAACTTTGAGATGAGTGAAGTGGAAAGAACAAAGGAAACTGGTAGACTCAGTCTCTTGTTTAGTCTTCTGACATACAACATAATTTCCTAGCCTCTCCTCTGTATCAGTCTCTGCTAATCATGGCTTCAGATTCGCTGGGACTGTGCCTCTTACTATACCTTTATTACCTTTTCTCCTTACTTCATTTCCAACCAAGGTCTTAGTTGTATCTGTCCATCCTAGACCTTGGCAATCAACCTTTACCAGCCTGGAATCAAGCCTAGTCCTACAGCTGGTTTGGAGTTTTATGACCTGATTATGTTGTGTGATGCTGTCTGATATTTGGCATGAGTTTTGTATGTATTGAAGTGTGTTAGAGTCATACACACTTGAGTTCAAACCTCATCTTTTCAGTATAGATAATCAAATGAAGATAATTTTAACTCCATGGATCATTATGAAGAGGAAACATGGTAATAATCTATAAAGTGTTTAGCTAAGTTCCTGGAATATAATTAAGTACTCAATAAATATTATCAATTATTATAGTTAAGTTGTTAAAATCAGTAAGTTTGAAGTATTTACAGGTAAGTATACTGATACCTGCAATTTATTTATAATGTCTCAAAAATATGCTAGAATGATGTACAGATGAATGGATAGACATATAACAAAGCAAATATAATAAAGTGTTAACAGTAGAATCTAGCTGGAGCTATATGACTATTGACTGTAGAATACTTTCTGCTTGTTTGTTTGCATAATATAATGGTATAAAAAAGTTTATACACTTATCTTGTCCAAACACACAGGAAACAGAAATTTAACACTTGCCTTAGGCAGCTCCAGTAAGGATTAAGGAAGCTTGTGCAGCCCTCTCTTAACTTCCACCTGATAGTTAGAGGCTGCCTGTGCTGAAAAATAGGGTATAAACTGACGAGTGAGGAAATAAGCAGGTGTCTAGAGCAACAGGAACCAGTGTACAGAATTTGTAGCTGGGTACTTCCAGAGGGTCAGCATACAATGCCAGCCTCCTTTGCCTTATGTATTATTCACCAAGGAGAAATACGGACTCAATATTATTCCAATGGATTCTGTGCATTCTAAGTGACAGCAACTCTAATTCGATTTGGAGTATATGATGATTAATATGTACCACTGATACAGCAAGAACTTGAGGGAAATAGAAGAAATTCTGCATTAGTGCAGCCCAGGAATTCTACCTGAAAGCCACCGCTACAACCATCCTTGGCTTCCTAAAGCCTCTGGTAGTAGGCCGTACCATCCACAAAACTTCACCTGATTTCTAAAAGAAATGTATATAAAACTTATAGAAGCATAGCGTTAATAGTGACATTGGGTCACACCAGGTCAATTCTCATTTTACAGGGAGGAAAGAGAAGTTTGAGACCTAATTAAGACAGATTAAAAGTGATAATGATTTTGATTTCAAATTCAGATCTATCCTCTCTTCTAGGGAAAATGTTCAAATGTACCTTGGGGTGCTTTATACTAAGGTGACCAGACATCCCGCTTCTGGCGGGACAGTCCCGATTTTTAACAATTTGTCCCACGTCCTGCGGTGTTTTAAAAACGTCCCGATTTTTGGAAAGAATGCACGACAAGCTAGGGAACGGCGGGAGATAGACCAAATTTTTAATCAAGAATCCCCTCCCCCCCCCGGTCAATGGTGTGCCGCTTTACCAATGTTAAAATCTGGTCACCTTACTTTATACCCTTCTCACTATTTTTATTAGCACCTTCAACATACAATGCAGCTTCTGAAAATAAAGGCGATGCAATCTAAGGTAGAACCCTGAGTTGGCTATGCCAACCCATTTCAAGCTAAGTTCTCTAGGCCTCTTTCCAGCTGACTGCCAACCCCAAGCATCTCCTACATAGAAATCCTGTAGCATCTAAGGCCCCCCTCTGTGTTCCTTGACAGCAGCCCTGATTTAATTTCTTATTACCCCTGATCTGGACTTCCTAAATTGCTCCTTACTACCTTACCAATCCTCAGTCCCCACCCCACCCCCCGCCCCTCAATGTGCCTGACATACTATAGGTTAATCTTTCTTAGCATCCATTTGTGATCACATCATTGTTCCACTTGTGTGGTAAGTGCTTGCCACACCTCACTCCTCCCCATCTAGGGATACAAGATCACCCAGGAACTGCTCAGCCCTTCGGGTTCATTGAATTCCACCATCCCTGACATAGCCAAGCATTTCAGGGTATCAGTGGGCTCTCATTGAATCCCCTGCTTCAGGAACACAGTCTATATACATGATCCAACCTGCCTGTGTATGGAAAGTCTACCTATTGTTCAACACTCACAATAAATGCAACCTCAGCCTCTGAAGGATCTCTGGTATACAGAGAGCCTCCTTTACTTTTGATCTCCCATAATGCAGGGTTTGGCTCTCTGTTACAGTATTTTCTGTATTTTGTCTTAGGCACTGCTTGTTTTTAGTCTCCTTGCTAGATGGGAGTCTTCTTGAAGTTCCATGAGAGGAAAAGCTCGGCCGTCACTGAGCCCTTATGCTGCACCAGGCATTTTCTCCTGGCCCTGTGATCAGGGATGTCATCATGCGTCTTCTGTGGCCGAGCGAGACAGGATCAAAACCCCCAAGCATCTCGCCCTTGGCAGATCTTCATAAATAACCAAGGAACTAATGAAGCTGTGATCTTTTCCAAAGGCTTTGGATTGTTTATTTAGATATAGCTTCTCAAAATTTCACCAAGAATTCAAAGGTAAAAATGTTTGGTGTTGGATTTTCAACCAACGTCATTAACAATGCTTTTTTATAAATCCATTGAAGGGCAGGGTTACTGTTCTTAAATAAATCTTTATGTTTTTGAAGTGGAAAGACTCTTTAGGGGAGGTCAGCACAGTAATGGTGAAATGCTGCCAGAGAAACAATTGGCAGACAGTCAGTTAGAAAATCCTGACCTCCTCAGAGAGATGGAAGCAAAAAGTCAAGTGGCAAATGCTAGTTCTTCTCCAGCAGAAGAGAGCAATCTGGAGTTTGGATGCTCTTGTCATGGGAGGAGCACACATTGAGAATTCACCACCCTCTGGGTCTTAAAGAAACAGCCAACTCCAAAAAAGGGGGGGAAATGCCTTTAATTCACTCAGTTCAGCCACAAATATTTCTGTCTTCTCTTGCAGAAAGTAACAAGAGTTAGAGCACGCGGGTGAAGGACCTTTCAGTCTGGATGGCGTGCTGATGTGCCTTAGCGTCCTGCCCATGAGAGGCCCTGCATAATTTTTATTCATGCTGACGGTACTAAATGATGCCTCAAGTCCTGTCAGAAAGAGAAATACACTCCAAATGTAAATTCACTTTGACAATACTTCTTCTGAGAGTATCCATTTTTGCAGTCTAAGTCATTTTATGAGAAATGAGCTAAATAGACAGTGTTCATTCATTTAATGAATGTTAATTGAGAATCCAGAAACTGTGCATTGGGATGTTACAGTGAAATTAGACCTGCTCACCATCTGTGTTGAATTGGAAGGTTTGTCCCTTGGGGAGAATAGCTGGGTTAAGTCTGGGCCCAGGCTCAATGACCCCCTTGGGGATCTGTATCCTACACTTTTCTTAAAACCATTAAAATTCAATTTCAATTTTCTTTTTATCTTTAACCATGTCCTGAGGTACCTGTGAAGATTTTAATGATACAATCATGCGAGTGGCTTCTGCACTATTTGAGTGAAACCTTAGCTGGCACTGTTGGCTGGAACACCCTCATGGGACCTCCTTGGCAGTTGTAACCCCAGATGGTGCCTGCTCTCCTAGATTAGTGTTGCTGACCTCCCAGACTAATGTTGGGAAGGGTTCCAAGTACCCGTCCTGACCAAATGGAATACTTATTTAAAGTGGCCAGGAATAAGAAGGCTTAGGACCAAAGAACCCCACTTCTCAGAGAGACAAAATGGAGAAACTAAGTCCGCCTTCAAATTCAAGGTCTGGGGTAAGGCAGGTCATGAATGATGAAATAAAAAAAAGTCAAGATAAAGATGATATGCCTGGGGCAAAGATAAGCTGGAAATGAAACAATAGGATCTGAGAAAGTTTCTGAAAACAGAGATAAAGTGCCCAAAGTTTTAAGCTAAAATGCATGGATGCATGAATTGTTTTCAGGTGATATCATAGAGTAAGGAAGGACAGATGAATGTTTGGGTGTGACCTAGACTGGAGGAAAGAGGGAGTGAGGGCTACAGAAAGAATATCAGAGTGTACCCTGACACCACCTTGGAATTGAAAAGCTTTTCAAGTCATTCTAATGGAATCATGCTGCATTCTGTAGAAAGAAACATTGGTATTTAATATTGCTTCAGAGAATATGTATTTCTTCTCATAACAAATCCTTTGAAATTGCACTAAAGTTACACTTGAATGTACTGTATTTGCATTCCATTTATTAATTCACATGGGTTGTTTTTTCTAATCTCTACATCACAGCACAAATCCTTTTCATGCTCCATTTCCTGCACACTGCAACCTCCTATTTTGTAGATAATGTTCTTTTTTTCCATTATGATTACAAATGACTGGAAAATAATACACAAGTCTCAACCAGCCCTGTGTAACAGCATATCTACCACCACAAAGTGGGTTGCTGTTGGCTTCTTGTTTATTCTTTTTCTTTGCGGAAGATGGTTACATGTCGAAGATTTTTATAATGATAGAGGCACTTTAGAAGATCAAGAGTGGATTAAGATATGGAATATGGATTTAGATTTTTGATGGTAACCTGGTTTACTATGTACCTCTTTCTCCCAAACTGTCTGTTGTTGTTGTTTTTTATTGTACCTAAAGTTGTTTTTTGTTTTGTTTTGTTTTGTTTTACTTTTATTAAAGTATAACATTATAGCAGGATGTATTTTTCAGAATTTGCCACAGCAATCTATCCAGTCCCAAACAGTGTTAGAACTGTGCCATTCCCCGTGTGGAAATGAGATCTATTTTCCTCATCTTGAAAATGGATGAACCTTTGCAGCAACTTCGAAGAGCAAAATGAGGGGTGAACGGCACTGTTCCCCAAAAGCTGGCTCCTGCAGGGTGATACGGCTTCTGCCCGACTCTGCTTACCTGTGGAATCCAGCGACCTGGTGGTATGGAAGCCCAGGCCACACAGGGAGGCCCCTGGAGGGTGCTCCAGTCAACCGTGCCAGCTGAGGTTTCACTCAACAGCTACCATCAATTGCAGGCCCTGAGGTGAACAAGTCTTCAGACAATCCCAGTGCCAAGCCATCAAATTGCCCCCTGTTAACACTAAAGGAGGCAAAGGTAAGTTATCCCTGACAAGCCTCGCTCAAATTATAGGTTTGTGAGAAAAATTCATGTTGCTTTGAGCCACCAAGTTTTGGGGTGATTTGTTACACAGCACTGGGCAATGTAACAAACACACACAAAAAAGAAATACATGTGTCATATCTACACAGGGTGATGAAATTTCACAATTTGAACATATCCATGTAACCAGCACCCAGATTATGAAATATCTTCTCAGAAGCTCTCTTCACTCCTTCTTCTGGCCACTGACTCTCAAAGATGACCATTCTTCTAATAACCTATATTAATTTTGCCTGTTTTACTAGTATCAAATTCTCACATGGCTTTTGTGACCTTAGTAGATGAAAATGGCCTAGGGCATGAAGTGAGATCCTAGAAACAAGTAACCCCAGGTACTGGGAGGGATCCCACTTAGGAGAGGACTGCTGGGTGTTACAGACTAAATGGTGTCCCTCCAACATCTATGTGTGTATTCTGTTAGGGCAGCACAAGCTAACTAATACACTGAACAATCAGTGGAGCTGACTCCTACTACAGTAGAGAGCTTGAG
>PVKE010048964.1:0-11412 GCA_004027555.1 Craseonycteris thonglongyai | reverse complement strand
AAACAAAGGCTTTTAATTTTTGCATCATCTTTTTAAAGTTTTTTTTGCAGGGGAAGCTGGGATGGCTCAGTGGGTTAAGCTCTCACTTTGCAGCGCCGGGAACCCAGGATCGAATCCCAGCCCCGGCCCATGTGGACCCATGTGCTGAACTGGGGAGTGCCCCCAGTTCAGTTCTCTCTCTGTCTCTGTATCTCTCTCTATCTCTCCCTCTTTCTCTGTCAAAAACAATAAAAATAAATAAATTAAATAAATAAATAAATAAAGTCCTTTTGCAGTTTTTTTTAAGTCATTTATAAAATATTTTCTGTTCCAGACTCAGAAAGGCATGCACTTGTATTTTCTTCTGAAAGATTTAAAGTTCAGCTTTTGATTTTCAGCATTCTAAATCCAATTAAGCTGATTTTGTGTATGTGTATTGTATGAGGTAAAAACTCAATCTTTTTTTTATTATTTAATGACTCACTTTTAGCTCAATTTACTGAAGATTTCTTCCTTTTTTTAGTGATATGTCCAAGTGTCTCAGTCATATATTATAGTTTAATCTAAGCATGAGACTTTTCTTGGTTTCTTTATTTTGTTCCTGTAGTTAATTTTGTCCTCTCCCCCACAACAATATCATTCTGCTTTAATCAAAATGTGAAATACAGAGCAATTCTTCCCTCACTTTTTATTAACACATATGAGCCTATTTTGTGCCAGGCATTACCCAAATCCCTTTACAAATTTTAACTCATGTAGTTCAAAACAACCTTATAAGACAGGTTTTTCTATTTTTCTGTTTTTAAAGATGAGAAAACTGAGGCATAGAGAGATTAAGTAACATTTTTAAGATCATAGAGTGAGTAAGTGCCATAGGTAAGATTGTAAACCAGGCAGTCTGGCTTCAGATTCCATCATTATCATTAATATGCTATACTGCTTCTTTGTCTCTCAAAGTGCTTTGGTTATTTTTGGTCTTCTAGTTCTATATAAATTTTATAATCAACTTACTAAGTGTTAAGAACTCATTTTTGATTATCTAATTGTTTAAAAATTTATTTTATTAATTATAATCAATATATAATATTATATTAATTTTAGGTATATAACATAATGATCAGACATTTATATATCTTACAAAGTGATCACCACAAGTCTAGTACTCATTTGACACCATACACCAGTATAAAAATAATATTGACTATATTCCCTATGCTCTATAAAAATTTCCATAGCTAATTATATTACTAGCAGTTTGTATTTTTCTAAAGATTTATTTTATGGTTTTTGACAGAGACAGAGAGACAGAGAAAAGGGGGAGGACCCAGAGTGGTCTCCATAGTTACATGTCATTAGTTTTCAACATAGTTTCATTCTACATGGGTGGGCGTGGAGAGGGCCAGGGGACTCCTGCATGGATGCTTGTTCAGCAGGAACTGAACTGCCCGCCTCCTCCCCAACACACACACAGGAAGTGTACCATCATTCAGCATATGGGTCTGCATGGGCTGGGGCCAGGACCAGGACTTGATTCTTGGACCTCAGGTCTGCAAAGCAAGCGCTCAACCCACTGAGCTATCCTAGCATCCTCAGTGTGTATTTCTTAACCCCTTTTCCCTTTTTCACCTGCATCCAACACCTTCCCATCTGGCAACTATCAGTTGGTTCTCTGTCTTTATGAGTTTTTGTTTAGTTTGTTCATTTGTTTTGTTTTCCAAATTCCACATGTAAGTGAAAGCATATGGTATTTGTCTTTCTTCTTTTGACTTACCGTATTTCATTTAGTATGATATTCTCTAAGTCCATGTTGCCAAAAATGGCTAGATTTCATTCTTTTTATGGTTAAGTAATATTCTACTATATACATACATACCACATTTTCCTGATCCATTTGTCTGTCAATGGATACCTAGGTTGCTTCCACATTTTTGCTATTACAAATAATGCTGCAATGAACATAAGGATGAAATCTTAATAAAGTAGAACAAAATTGGAGGTATCATGCCCCACAATTTCAAACTGTACCTCAAATTTTAGTAACCAAAACTTCATGGCACTAGCACAAAAAGAGACACATAGATCAGTGGAAAACAAGAGAGAGCCCAGAAATAAATCCACACATCTATAGTCAATTAATCTATAAGAAAGATGGCAAGAATATACAATACAATAATTACAGTCTCTTCAATAAATGGTGTTATGAAAAATGAGCAGATACATGCAAAAAATTGAAACTGGACCACTTCTTTATACTATGTACAAGAATAAATTAAAAATGGTTTAAAGACTGGAGTGTATGACCTGAAACCATAAAACTCTTAGAAGAAAACAAGCAGTAAACTCTTTGACATCAGTCAGCAATAAGTGTTTGGATAGGTTTCCTAGAGCAAAGACAACAAAAGTAAAAATAAACAAATAGTACTACATCAAACTAAAAGCTTTTGCATCATGAAGAAAACCATCAATAAAATAAAAAGGCAACATACTGAATGGGAGAAAAAGATATTTGCAAATGATATATCTAATAAGGGGTTAATTGTTGAAGTATATAAAACACTCATACAGCTCAACATAAAATAAAATTTAAAAAATCAAATAATCCTATTAAAAATGAGCAGAGGATCTGAATAGGCATTTCTACAAATATGACATACAGATGGCCAACTGACACAGGTAAAGATGCTGAGCATGACTAATCATCAAGGAAATGCAAATCAAAACCACTCCTGTCAGAATGGTTACTATCAAAAAGACAACAAAGAATAAATGTTGGTGAAGACATGAAGAAAAGGGAAACCTCAAGCACTGGGATTATAAACTGCTGCAGCCACTATAAAAAACAGTATGGAGATTTTTCAAAAAATTAAATATATAGAACTACCATATGACCCAACAATCCCACTTCTGGGTATACATCTGAAGAAGTTATGATTCTTACTGAAGTTCCAATATGTACATACAAGGATTTGGGTATAATTAAACACATCAATATTTCTGGTGCAAAACATAGTTAGGAATATTGTTGGGTAAATAAAGATCAAAAGTAGGTTCTGATCAGTTCAGATCCATCCAATTTTACTAACAAATGAGTTGTAATTCCAAACTAATAAATAAATCATTTTGTTTAAACCTCTTTAGATATTTGGAACCATGGAATGTGTTGTTGACATTTAATCAGTGAGGAAACAAAAGGGGATGCTGAGATGGCTCAGCAGGTTAAGTACTCATCTTTCAGGCCCAGGGTCCAGGGATCATATCCTGGCCCCGGCCCATGGGGACCCATATGCAGAACTGGGGTGTGCTTCCCATGCAAGAGGCCCCAGCCTGGTTTCTGCCCTGTGCAGCCCCATGCCTACCTGTGGCGTGAAACTATCAAAAACTAACAATGTACAACTATGGAGACTGCTCTGGGCCCTTACCCTTCTTCTCTCTCTCTCTGTCAAAAACAATAAAAGATAAATCTTTGAAAAATAAAAAAAAATAATAATTAAAAAAAGGAAACAAAAGTCTTTGAGAGATTAATTAGACCAACTCAACAAGTATTCTTAGTTGATAGACTGCCTGTAATTTGCTCCAGCATTTTTTTGTTTTTGTTTTCAAGATATGTTCTTATATATAATTTTAAGCCTAAAAAGTAAGAACATAGCATTTTGATTTGGATCTGGGACTATAATGACTCCAGATCTCTGCCTCATTTACCTTGCTCACTAAGCTTTCCCTAACTAACAATTAGTTCTCGTTCATTCATCCATATCCAAGCACCCTCTGCTAACTAGTCTCTGCTAGAAACAATGAAATGAAATAACACAATTGATAAATAAGTAATAAAAATGCCTGTGAAGCCTGAACCCAAGGCAGGTGACTAAATTTTGATTATTCTAAAATTCAAATTCTAGATTTTGTCATTTAAGACTTATTTTAGATAGGTGGCTCTTAATCTGTTTACATTTCTAAATAAATGATGTAATATTTTCCCATTTTAAAGTCTTTGTTCTCTTATTCCCTGACTTTTGATTATACTGTACCATTTTTAAAAGTTTGCCTCCTTTTAAAGTAATAACTTATATTCCCATTAATATGAGGTGATTTTGTAGTCTCTTATGTTCAAAAGAAGAGTTACTTATGAGGTACTGTTCATTCGTCTAGTACCTGGCACATAGTATGTATTCAATAAATATTTGATAAAGCAACAATACAGAATGGACAAGATAGAATGGCTCCTTAAAATATTGATGTTGTGGAAGCCGGGATGGCTCACTGGGTTAAGCACTCACTTTGCAGCTGCAGTGACTGAGGATCGAATCCTGGCCCCGGCCAGCAAGGACCCATATACTGAAATGGGGAGTACCCCCAGTTCGGTTCTCACTGGGGTGAGACCCCGGCCCAGTTCCTGCCCAGCGCCCCCGTGTCCACCTGTGGAATAAAACTATGTGGAAAAACCAATGATGTGCAGCTATGGAGACTGCTCTGGGCCCTCCCCCTTCTCTCTATTTCTGTATCTCTCTCTCTCTCTCTCTGTCAAAAACAATAAAAATAAATCTTTAAAAAAAAAAGTTGATGTTCATTCCTTTTAAATTAAAATTTAATTTAGTATCTTCAGGCTTACATGTTAAAGGTCTCAAGAAAAAGTAATATACTGAAATACTGTTTTTCTGCAATAGATTAAAATAAGTACTGACTTTTTTTCATTGAGATCTTCAGGACTACCTAAATTCAAATGGTTGAAGGACAGGCATAGAATAGACGTTCTATAATAGTGTTTATTTATATTGAATATCTGAAGTGTTTAACTTTAAAATTCTCTTTGCGTTCATTCATCTGGGCTACACTCAATCACTATAATTGATAATGCTTAAGGACAATTAACATTTAGTTATATGTTCCTGCTTCTATTTTCTTATCTCATCAATAAATTTATGGCACTTAGACCCATGTGTATTGAGAGCTTCTAAGCTATATGGCACACTGGAGACAAGCAACTTCCAAGCCACACTTTATTTAGGAAAATATAAAGATTCAGGGCCCTATCTGTGACCTAATATAACATAATCTGTGGGTGTGGGGACTGGGATTCTGTACTTTATACAAACTCCCTCAAGGGATCATAAAATGCCTATGGAGTAGTGTTTGGGAAATAGTTTGTGCCCTGGGTTTAGGAGCTATCTTTCCTACTTTCCAGAATGTTACATATCTATGCACTGGTACAGAGAAGTCTAGGATGACTGGTGTGGATCCTCCTATTAACTTTAGAGGGGCAAAAATCAGTTTAAAAAGTATATAAGAATTTGGAGATACTCAATATTAGCTCAGCATACTAGGGAAGCAGGGTAATGATATATTCTTAAAGGCATTTTTGACTATGACCCACTCACTTATAATATATTTTCATATATTTGAGAGGGATCATTAGGAAAGAAAGTTATGTTCTCATAGATATTTATCTAAATATGATCCTGAATCCAGATATATTTGAAATACTTGGTGGCTCCTTTTAAATTTTGAGTCATAAAATGAAATGTTTACCTATAGAATAGAACTTCATTTTTCAAAAAAAACACACTTATGGAAATTCACTACAATTACAAGAGAAAACAGAAAGAAAAGCAGTACAATCGCATTCAAAGGATCAGTGGGTACCTTTGCTGACAGACTAGAATATTCTGAAAACAAGACATCTACTCCCCATCTGCTGTCTCCTGACATATTTGACCCTCAGTGTCAGAGTGAACAGCGTGGGCCGGTCCCCTCTCACCCCTCCACTTGCTGTGAAATCACAAGCCTGTAGATAGAACCGAATAAGGATCTCCCAGTCCCAGGATGACAGCATTACCTGCACTTGGCACCTGGCTATTCAGTTCAGCCAGGGGATGCTGTGAGAGTCAGCCACAGTACTTCTCTCAACACCGAGCAGTCTGTCCTGGAACTGACACCACTCACTGCAAAGCAGAGAAAATGTTATGCTTCTTTCACAATAGTTTTCCTTTTGATTTTTATTAGATCCCAAAGGCATGTCCCACCTTTGGAATATGTCTTAAAAACTGGTAGAATCCAATGAAAAATTATTCAACTGACATTTTTATTTTAACCTTTTTTTCTTAGATAAAACTATTTCATAAAGCAACCTACCCCAACTGCTGAAAGGACTGTCTTCATTTCTCTAAAATGTATTCCCCTTCTTGACCGTAATCTCAAAGATATGCTCTCAATGAGATAAAATACTGATATTCAGATTGCAGGATTGAAATACTCATCATCTTTCATAATTGTAACTCTGTATATGTGTATGTTTGAGTACATAAAGAAGATGGATATTCTATTGTGTCTGTATTATACGCAAGTACACTGAGATTTAAGGCAATTTAGTAATTTACCTTAAGGCATCCTATTGGTGAGAGACAAACCAATAATTTAAACCCAGATTTTCTTCCTCTTCTACTCTTTAACATCCCACCTATTGTGATGATGATAATTAAGAATTAACATATGAATTTGTCTTTACCTTTGTAAAATGCATGATTGCTGTCCATGAGTGTTTCTCAATTAAAGAAATCGAAGTCCTTGGCTATTTTCTGTGCCCATTTTTCTTTGAACTCATATGGTAACATTTAGAATAGAGGTAGCTCCTTTCTCTTTCTTTGCTTCACAACATGGCAGTCCCCAAAGTTTGAGTTAGTGACTTGAAAGAGAAATGTCAGTGGTTTTATGGAAGAAGGAATAAAGAGAAGTTAGACTGAACAAGATAAGAAGTTCGGTCATTATATTAAAAAGTAACCTTTAAAAGCAAGAATCCTGGCCCCTTGATATGAAAAGTGAGAATTTAGATTTTAATTATAGACTTCTGTAAAGTTCACCCTTTGTGTGGATCCAGTAAGAAACAGTTTTTTTATAGATACCAATTTATTCACTTTCTTTTACACTCCAGATGAACAATAGCTTTCATGTTATTTTTATTATTAAAAAGAGTTTCTTTTTGAGCTCTTGCTATAATAAATAAGGTGATGTTCAACTGAATTAAAAATTATAGGACAATATAAACCCCCTGTGCTCAGGCCCAAGGTATATAATTTACTGTGAATAGTGAGTGTCAGAGTGCCACAGAGCAATAAACAAAGAAGGGGTAACCATGAAGCCCAGAACACTAGCGATTCCATTTGTCCTGACCATGTAATTGGTACCTAGTGGTCTGGAAGTCAACTGCAGAGGTTCTGCTCCCAGTTCTTCTATAAATCACTCTGTAGTCTTTCCGAAGTCATGCTTTCCTCTGGATGTTGGCTTTCATCTATAATATAAAGTGAAAGTTTATCTATATGTATTCAAAGATTCCTTATAATGCTAATGTTTTAGATCCAAAGTATTTATGAGAAGAGCAATTTAAAAGGATCTCAGTAGTAATTAAAAGGGTGGTACAAACCAATATTATGGAAGCTGGAAACATTCAAACTTAGATGTGAAGCTTTGTTGAATGTTAACATTTTTTAATTTAGTCCCCCCCTACCCCACCCCAAGTAGGGTTGGTGCTGACGCTAAGAAAATATTTCTCAAACTCTAGGCATAATTTCACTTTGATTAAATGTTTGTGATGCTGCTTCAAATAATACCACCCATCTAGCTTGATTTGATTGTCTGGTTTTGGTTTCATTTTGAAGCTTTTAGGAAAATGTTTCATTGTGCTATTTCACAGGCTATGTTTTAAAACAACACAGAAATTCTATATATGTGTTATTTTGCCAAGACATTGTATTTTTGAGAGTATAGTACCTAGTATAATGTGATAAATCCATTAAAATTATTTAACAAAATCAATATTGTAATACCAGTATATGATTTCTTACATTGATAATAAGTATAACCTATGAATGTCCTTATTATAATGAGTTAGTGATTATTCATGTTGGACATACATACATAATCTAATAAACTATTGCTACATGCTCTTATTGTCTTCCTGAATGTCAACAATGCTAATAGCTCCTTGTAAGCTTTAAATTATTCATAGTCTAAGCATAAAGATAAAAAGGTTAAGGAATAGAGGCTACAGATAAAAAGAGAGAACATCTTTTATGTTTCAATATAAAAGTCAGATTATTTTTACTGGTCACCACCTTTTTTTCTTTTTTCTTTTTTCTTTTTTAGGTTATTCTAACAGATGGGTAATGGAAAAAACACAATTCTAGAAATTGCAACACTTTAGTTCTAATCCAGGCTTTCTACCAAATTGGATTGGTACAATATGTTATTTAGAGTATCTGGGATTCAATTTTCACATCTGTAAATTGGGTGATTTATTGATTTTTTTTTTATTTTTCTATAATTAGCTTGAATCATCTTTCCAAATTTTTGAAACTTGGTTTCTATAAAACTTAATAAAAATATCATTTAGTAACTTATATCTCATATTGATATGAGTCAAATAACGAAGCTCCCTCCCCTCCTCTTTTTATAGACATTTCTGGACTCTTTTTCCTTAGTTCAATTAGCTCCCCAGTTTTACTATTTTGTTTATTCTTAGAATTTACCCAGTGTCTTTAACTTTAGCTAATTATTCTTATGCTAAGTCTCCAGTCTTAGTGAATTGCCCTGGAATCTATATCTTCTAGTCATCAATTATCCTGAAACCTGATTTGTGTTGTTGATTGTGGCCAAGTATTCTTTCCAGGCCTTGGCCTGGACTCAACTCGGGCAGATAACTAACATCCCAGGAAAATCCAGTAGTGTGTAGGAGAGGGCCACAAGATTGAATAGAGTTTTAGTGGTTTTGAAGTCTGCTTTTGGGTCAATGCTTTCAAACTCATTAAATAGATCTCTCCTTAGGGGCCATCAGCATCTGAATTACACCCCAGCGAGGCTTCCAGACCATCCCAACCAAAGGGATCTTGGGACCCCTTCTGCCCTTGTAGCGTAATAAGAGGGAAAGTCCCATAACCCTCCACTCCTCCCCCACAGGCAGGGACAATGACCAAACTCAGCAGGAATTAACCACTGAAGAAAAGAGAACTTCAGCCCCACAGCTTTCCATAAAGATTTGTGGGGATCATGCCTCTCAAGAGAAAAGTAGGCAGGCAGCTAGAGGAGGAGGATCTTGGAAACCCTTCCATAGGACCCCGCTTCCAACTAAGCCTTATTACATCATTATTATAATATCATACATATGCCTTAAAGTTCATTAATATCATTATATTATACTGAAAGCTGGGAAGGAGCTCACACAGATAAATAGATGTAATAGCCCCCTATCAATCAAGACTGTCAATCAAAAGGTCTCAGGCCCAAAAATGTATAATCCCATACTAAGAAAAAGGGATAAAACTTCCCAGACCCCAATAATCAAGCTCTTTTGAGCTGCCACTTCTTGCTGCAGGCCCACTTCCATTGTTAAGAAGTATACTTTTATTATTTTCTCTGTCAATAAACTATCCTTTCCCCTTCTGCACTTCAGCGTCTCACTCAGTTCTTAATTTGGGACACCAAGGGCCTGGACACAATGCAGAGGAAAGCCTCTTTCTATAGTAACAGTATGTAATAGCTGGCTTTCATTTGCTTCCTCAATAATTCTAGAAATAACTTTATTGAAAATGGACATTAATTAGTCATTTTTGAAAAGAAAAGAAAATACATAAAATCATCACCAAGACTTGCCTTTGGAAAACAGAGGAGTTGAATGTTTATGTGTACTTATGGGATGTGAAAAGAGCTGTCAGTATGTTGGAATAGAGTAAAATGCTCAGTCAATTTGACTCCATCTTTTCAAGTCTCCATTGTTCCCCTGGTCTTTGGGTTAATAGCTCCTGCTTTAGACACCTTAATCACCAGCAGAATTCTGCTGGAGGCTTGAGTTTTTATAAAAACAGCCACTCCCACTTTTCTTTCCCTTACTATAAAAAAGCCTGACCCCTGTATTTTAGAAGGATGCATTTGAGATGTGGAACTCTTATCTTCTCAGTTGGAACCTTCTCAATCAATAAACCTTTTCATACTGCAAAGTCTGACATTTTTAGTTTGGTTCTTTTGGAGCATCAGGCACATGGACTATGAATTACTAATAATGTGATTGATATTCTTCAAGACTAAAAGTTGAATCTAAAGAAAAAGCAGGTTTTTCGTAGAACTAAGCCATGTAGTTTTCCTGTGTGTAATAGAAAGGGGATCCCATGCCTCATCTCAATTAGTTACTAAGTGTTAAGATATTTTATAGCACATTATGTTTATAACCATAATTGCTACATTAATAGACTGTTATATTATTATGATTTAACAATGTTGTATATGCATTTATGTATATTGTGTGTGTGTGTGCCCACACGCAGGTGTATTATGAGAAAGAAAACAGTGAAAGAAATAAAGAAATAAAAGAAATCTAAAATAGCATACAATTTTAATTGAATGTGTTTTAAAAATCTTTTAAAAAATAAGTGTATATTAAATGAAAAGTCTTTAAGTAATCATTTGAATTTACTTTCATTTATAAGTGCAACATGGTACATTATGCTCAGTGTGTGACAGAAAAGCACATAGTATGAAAATCTTACGTTGCATAGTAGAGAAAAGGGGGGAAAAAGTTATTGGTGTAATATAGAGTTGCACTGAATTATTGACTTAGAGTCTAAGCAATTTACATATCAGAGCACAGGCATGTATTTAGAGCAAATTTAGAAATCAGGCCTTATCTGACAAGGAAACAAAACAACTATAAAACTTGTATCCAAATACAAAAGCCTGGGCTTTCCTAGAAAAAAAGAAGCTCTTTAGTTGCAAAACAAATTATAATGTAAACAGTGTCATCACAACAAATTATGCAAATTATCAGGCCCCATGCCAACTGAGTCAGAAAATCTGGCGTGGGGGGGGGGGGAACCCACTGAAGAGAACCAAAACTTTGCCATCCTGAAGCTAACTTTTGGGATATTCATTTAAAGCTGTTTATTAAGAAACAAGACTCAGGGGATGCTGGGATGTCTCAGTGGGTTGAGCACTTTCACCTTGCAGCCCTGGGGTCCGAGGATCAAGTCCCAGCCTTGGCCCTTGTGGACCTCACTTCAGTTCCCAGCAAGGTGAGCTTCTCATGACGGAGGCCCCCAGTTCAGCTCCAGACCAGGGTGTGCTTCCCATGTGGGAAGGCCCTCCAGTTTGGATCCTATCTGGTGGTGTGCTTCCCATGCAGAAGGCCCCCAGCCCAGTTCCTGCCCTGTGCTGCCACTTGCCCACCTGTGTGGAATGAAACTGTCAAAAACTAATAATGACAAGAGAAAGCAATAAAAGGTATTAGAATCGGGAGAGAAGAAGTTAAACTGTCACTCTTTGCAGATGACATGATCCTGTATATAGAAAACTCTAAAGACTCTATCAGAAATCTATTACAAATAATAGACAAATACAGTAGAGTTGCAGGATACAAAATCAATGTCTCAAAATCAACTGCATTTTTGTATGCCAACA
>PVKE010048963.1:0-11112 GCA_004027555.1 Craseonycteris thonglongyai | reverse complement strand
TTAAAATTAAGTAAATTTGATTGTTTGAATTTTCACCCAGAAATTCAAGGGGTTTTAAGTTAAAAAATAAATGGCAGTAATCTTGATTTTATTAAACCTTTGTAATGTTTGAGAACCTACACATTTGGGCCCTAGTGAAATAGTGAAAAAGCAGGAAAACATACTACTATACATCCTCTGTATACAAATAAAGAGTTTCTCAAGTTATATACAAAAAGTAGAATCTTTCAATATACAGAATGCTTATTTTCAACACTTAAAAATTGCCAGTTGCTTTCCATAATTTATACTGTGATCAACAGTACTTAAGACTTACCACTTCTCTATGTATCCATTAATAGTTCATATTATTAGATCTTTAATTGTTTTACTCATCTGATAGGTGTAAAATTGTATCTTTATGCTTTAATTTGCATCCCAGATTACGAGTTGGGCTAAGTGGCTCTTCAGATGTTTATTAGACATTTGTATTTTATGTTCTTTGAAATACTGATACATATTCTGTCCATTTTCTTACTGAGATTTTTTTTTTATTATTATTGATTTATAAATATTCTATATAGGTTGACACTAATATAACATATAAGACCTATGGAAAATAACTTATTCCAGTCTTTCCTTTTATTCACCTTTGCATATGTGATACTTTATTATAAAAAAGCTTAATATTTATATAATCAATTATATTAATCTTATCCTTATGATTTCTTGTATAGATAACATTCTTTATCCTGAGTTGACTAAAATGTACTGGGAGTGTCAAAAAAAAATGTGCACATATTTTAAGAGATGTTGCCTATGTATTACTTTTTGAAGTTGAATTAAATTACAGTGGTAATGCGTAGTTTGATGTTTGCTCAAAAGATGACATTACTCAAATGAATGCTAGTGTTCGCATGCAATAGGCAAGACAGTAAAAAAATGGTGGAAACACAGTTATCGTTTGAGGAGCACAAGACCATTTTGAAGTGGTATGTGAAATTTGAGAATGTTGTGGAAGTACCATGACAATGGGCATGAGTATGCAGCAGAACCTCCAAAACACCTAACAACTGCATGTATTCATGATAAGTTTGAGAAGCATGGCAAATTGAAATGTCATGCACAGCAATACAAGTAGTCACTGGTCAGTGTCGCTCAAGCAGTATTTCACTGTAATCAGAAGTATCTGGATGCTGATAGTAACCACTTGGAGCACCTCTTGCAATTGCAGAAGTCAAATGTGACTTGTATTCATCTTTTGTTATTGATACATATTGAGTATTATTACTATTTTAATACAGTTTTTTCCTTTCTTAAAACGTGTATACATTTTTGGTACCCTCTGAATATATGTTATTTCAATACTAAAAAATATCTATATATCAATTTGGATGTTTGTCCTACTTGAAGTTTATTTTATGCCTAATATAAGATAGGTATATATTTTATTTTTTCCTCTGGACATCTATCCTTCCTTATCTTTTATTTGTTTGATTTTTTTTCCTTTCTTTCTTTCTTTTTAACCAAGTTTCTATATATTTCTTTGGAAAACAACTGGCAGTCTTCACTAAGGTGAAAAATAATCATACTAAATGATTTATTATGAGAATGTCCTACCACCTTCATTTTTTTTATTTTTTCAGTATTGTCGAGAATTCTTGATTTTAACTTTTACATGTGTGTAAGAATTTATAAACAATTTAACAAGATACCCAAAAAAATCTATTGAAATTTTGATTGTAATTACATTGTCATTATATTTTATTTGGGAAAATTTAACATTTTCAATATTAAGCCTTAATATTCACAAACATTAATGACTTTTCATTTATACAAATGTAATGACTTTTAATTATGTTTCATAATTTTCTCCTAGAGCTTTCATTTAATTTAACAGTTTTTTAACCATGTTTTATTACAGTATTTATGCCATTAATTTTTCTATTTGTTATAAAGTGAGAGTACTTATAAAATATGCAAAAATGTTAATTAGGTTTTAGTGTTTTTTAATGAAATATATAATATAATCTTCTTATGTTAATATAAATTTAGAATTTGCCTTTGCATCAGTTTAGAAACTAGTGAATTTTCTCTGAAGATAGAAAAACATGAGTTAAAGAAAGAGAACAGATAGTAAATTATTATTTCTTTAGAAAGAAATAGTGAATAATTTGAAGTAAATAGAAAACATTTGAATAGTGGGCATATTTGTATTAATTGTATTATTGTAATTATCTTTATTTAATTTTTTATATAATAAAATAGGAATACTATAACAAGTCAGGGCATTAAAAGGAAAACATAATAAAAACAGATAAGCAAACCAACAGCTAGAAATACAATATATAACTGTGTACTAGCCATTGTTGATTTATCCAAGAAGGGTATTCCCTAGTCTCCAGAGGAGGAAACTTTCAGGGTCAATGACAAAGCTCTTCAGTATTTTACTTAGAATCCTAAGCAAATACTGTGTGCTACGCATGTCAGCAGATTGTCACTTAACCTGACACTGCTAAGCCAGTGAACAGCATCTTGTAAATCTTACATAACTGATATTCTTATACCTATGATGACATATGTGTGCGTCCTCTGGAAGCTTTCCACAGCAATCTCTGAAAGTCCTGTTTATCATAAAGAGAACCTCCTTTAATCTGATGCTCTTCATAGAACTTTCTTCTGCTGTGCTTGCCTGAGAATAAGACCTAAATTTTTTTTTTTTTTTTTCCCTGAAGCTGTCTCAAGGGGAAGAAGATGTTCATTCTTCTTTAATCTGTGTGTCTCTGGACAAGGAGATACTTTTGTTAGTATTTTCTCAGCATTTTAACTGACACTTACAGACAACATTTTCTTCAAAAATAGCATGAAGTTTAAGCTTATAGATTCTGAGATCAGATAGCTTACGTCTGAGCTCTGACTCCATCATTTCCTGGCTATGTGATCTTGAGCAACTAGTGACTTTTTTTTTTTTTTTCTGTATCTTAAAGCCTTTTTCTAAAAGTTAGAGATTAAAAAAAAGAAATCATGACTTTTGAGAATTAAATGAGGTAATAATCATAATGCAGAGTTTTCTTTTGAAACATAAAGTGGTTACAATATTTTTTTCACATACATTCATTACTATAATGTTTACTAAAAAGCCCACTCTCTATTTTTTAATTCCCAACATTTGTTTCATATATAATCTCTGTAACAGCACAAAACCACAAATATTTCAAAAAATTTTGTACAAAACACTGACTCTTCTCTTTAGTTCTTTTAAAAAAACATACTTTTTTAAAATTTATTTATTTTTGACAGAGAGGAGAGAGAGAGAGAGAGAGAGAGAGAGAGAGAGAGAGAGAGAGAGAGAGAGAGAGAGAGAACGAGAACGAGAACTGAACTGGGGGAACTCCCCAGTTCAGCATATGGTTCCGCACAGGCCAGGCCAGTATTCGATCCCCGGTCCCCGGCACTGCAAAGTGAGCTCTCAACCCACCAAGCCACCCCGGCTTCCCCACTTTAGTTCTTTTTATAGAGAATTTTAGCCGTTTACTTCAGGTACTCTCTGGTGATATGATCTCAGACAACTTATAAGCATCCAACTTATAATGGTTTGCTATTGATTCACTCAATTTTTAAAAAGACGAACATGAAAATAATAATTTGTTACCAGTGGGTGAACTAAAAATAAAAGCTCATGAAATAATAGTAAAATTATACAGCAACTAGTTTTTAAATGTATAGTATCAAGAAGAACCAAAGCAAAAACATATGAGTAAAGCATAATACGATGAAAAGTGAATGGGATATGTATGGGGCAGATGTTGATGGTTTGGGAATGGTGCTATGTTTGTGAAAGTTCATTATACTATTTTTATTATTTTGGTGTGTGTTCTAAAATTTCTCCATAAAAGAGAAAAGAAAAAAAAATCAATATTGCTTAATAAAAGTCCTGACAATATTCAGATAAGAAGAATAGATGTTATATTTAGTGGTCTATGTGTTACTAATTTAAGAGTTGTTGGGGAGAAATAATTTAAACAGTAGACAATGTCTATAAAAGGGTAACATTTTACAACAAAGGAAAGAAAACATTTATGGGTACCAGCAGAGACTAGAAAGAAAATTGACTCCAAAGGATAGAACCGCATGAGAGAAATGCTCAGTTTTATCACAGTATCAGACATGATTAGAAGTATAACAGATGTAATAAGAAACACATTTCCACAGCAGTTAAAAAGATTATCAAAAAGAATGAGTCTTTTCAGGTGAGGAAAGTGTAAAAATTTTATATAACCTTCTAAAGAATAAAAAGTACTGTTTCTCCTTAAAAATAATTTATATTGTCCCAGAATAATATAAATATATCTCTCAATTTCAGCCTCTCATAGTCACATAGCATCATACATATATTAATGAAACACACTAAACTATAATCATGATTTGAATTATCTAATGTTTCCAATAATCTATAAACTTCTTTCAAGAAGGAATGTTTTACCTGATTTGTGCCTGCAACATGCAATATGGTATTAAGTGCAAACTGAACCAATATCTATTGAATAGATCAACCTGGTACCAGTAGGAGCACCAGTAACCAATTTCAAAAGGAAATCAGCAACATTTTATTATTGAATAATTACTTACCTCACGCTGAAGAGAGTCTGGTGATTTTATTTTATTTTATTTTATTTTACTATTTACTTTCTGTCTTATCTTACAGAATCAGCTTTCAGATAAAAATACATGTCTGACAATACATGTCATACAATCTATGTTATTACAGATATCAAGAGAAAGTTTTGCCAAAATATTTTTTGTAATGATATTAATACTTATCTGTAATGTTTTTTTTTTTCTAATAAAATAAAAACAGAAACTTGGAGAAAAGTTTTGACCTTTTCCACATTAATCACAAAAGTATCGTTTTCTTCTGAGAATAAAAATTTGTAGGTTGAAAAAAATAAAGTAGCAATCATGCAAACATAAACCCATATATGAAAGAGAACTGTAGATACTAAGGAATTCTGATTTATCTGATAATAAAAAATAAATGACAATATTTTAAGTGAAACTGACAGTATGAAAAATGTTGATAGAAACTTTGAAGATAACTTTTGAAGACAACAAAATAACATTGGTGATGGCTTCTTTCATCTGCAGAAAACCGGACATATTTTACATTATCAAAGAATTCTTATAAATTAATTTTTACTTCAATTTTATTTAAAAGAATCAAATTACTAAAGTCAACTTTATGAAAAAGTAATACATTTACATAATTAAAAAATGGAAAAGTTTAAAAGTATAAAACTCTACCTTATGCCCCTAACCTCTATGCATCATGTTTTTTTCCCACAAAGACAATATACTTCAATAACTTTATTTTATTTTATTTTATTTTATTCCAGATATATATTCTTTCCTCATGGTCTGTTTCTGGAAGGAAACAGTCTAAGATATAAATTTTCCACATCATATCAGATATTAGATTTATTTCCAAGTATTTTTGATATATGAGTACTATATATTTTTAATGTCATGTTCTAATGCTTTTGGCTGATGTATTAATGTGGCTGCCAAAGCAAAATACCACACACTGGGTGGCTTAAACAACAAAACTTTATTTTCTCACAGTTCTGGAGGCTGGAAGTAAAAGATCCAGGTCTTAACAAGTTTGGTTTCCCCTGAGGCCTCTCCTTGGCTTGTAGATGGCTGCCTTCTCCCTTACCTTCACATGACCTTTCTCCTGTGCATGTATGTTTCTGGTGTCTCTTCCTTTTATTCTAAAGACATCAGTCATACTGGATTACGTTCCCATCCTTGATACCAGATGTAACCTCAGGTACCTCTTTAACGTGCCACTCTCGAAATCCAATCACATTGGAGTTTAGTACTTAAACATATAAATTGGGTGATGGTGGGGGGGGGGGGAAGCATAATTCGTCTATAAAAGCTAATATATAGAAATTCAAATTTTAATATTAATTTTGTATTTAAAATTTCAGTTAATATGTTTCTAATAATTTTTGTGTGACATTTGCCACCTCAGAGGGTGACAATCTTGCTTAATTTCCAAATTTTTTAGCTATTATTTAACTTATTTGCCTTACTACATAGGTGGAGTACGCTTAGCATAGTGACAAAGTAGCAGGATAAAAGGGCATAGCCTCGCCTTGCTTACCATCTCAAAAAAAGTGTTTAACATTTCACATTGCTTTGAATATATTTTATTTAAAAAAAGAGAATTATCATTTATTCCTTTTTTGTTAAGACTGAATTTTATTAAAAGGTTTTCCTAAATAAATGAAGATAAGATAATTTTCTTAATATATTTCGTTAATATAATGAATAACAATTGTTGGTATTTCAATATTAAAACTTACCTTCGTTTCAGTAATAAACCCAATTACTTACTCTCTCTCTCTCTTTTATTTATCTGCACTTGATCTTATACAGAAGGTTAAGAAGTGATTTATACTTATCTGAATTTCACTTCATACTATTTTCATTAGGAGTCTACTATAATGTATGTGGTAGAAATTTATTTTTCTTTACCCTACTTGGAATTTGTCAGACACTTATTTTTGGCATTTATTCTTTATATAGTTTACTGTTTCTTTTACATTTTATGTCATTTGTTTCTTTGTGATATATTCTAAATATTCCCTTTTAACCTATTTTCAGCTGTTTTCTGTTCTTAGATGATTCTAATAATTTAAGCACGTTTACAAAGTTCTTAATTTCCTATATTAATTTTTTTCAGTTCTAGAAATTTAATTGTGTTTTTTAATATAATTCCAAGATCTCTGCTAGGATTATCATTCTTTCTTTTTAATGTCTGCTCTTTATAACTTCATTATTTGTAATCTATTTTTATTATTTGTCATTTCTGCTGATCTTTATGTTTTATCTCCTGTTTATGTAATTATTTTTTATTGTGTACTCAATGTTGTACTTGGAAAAGTGTCTTTATAAGTAACGTGAGTGAGACCTATGATGAAGTAACATTCCTCTAAAAATGATACAATTTCTGCCAGTTGCCTGGGTCACTATCAAGTTACAATCACTATAATAAACTGCAAGGATTGAGGTAATTTAAAAATGGAATATAGTTCTAGGTGACTTGAGTTTATTGTTACCCCTAAATTAGTGTCCTCAAAGGTTTATGCACAAAGTAAGGGATGTTCACTTGGCATCGCACTGGACATGTCTTAGATTCCTTGTCTTGCTCTTGGGGCAACAAAAAGCTGTTTAAGTGTGCTTTTCAATACCTCAGCCACTATATCTAGATTTAACAAATGTCTCTTAGAGAAATGTGGCTCCTAATACATCGCTGGAACTCCATACTTCCACAGAAAAAATGGCCCAATTTTCTTTACTCTCATGTTATCATTCCAATATCTTCAAGTAGATCTTTATGGGGTTTTTGGTTGTTTTTTTAAATAAGTGTTCTACTTATCTTCAGTAAAGAGATTCTTCAGAAGGTAAGTTCATTATTACTGGGTAGCAATAATTCTTATTTAATTATTACAATTCAAGCAGAAATGTTTAGACACAATATGTTTTACCTATCTGGTTGTGATACTATCTTATACTAAATACCGTTATGTTCTATTGTTGTTTAATTTTTACAGACTTATTTATTTATTTATTTATTTTTTTTTAAATTTTATTTTATTGTTTTTGACAGAGAGAGAGAGAGAGAGAGAGAGAGAGAGAGAGATACAGACACAGAGAGAGAACTGAACTGGGGGAGCTCCCAGTTCAGCACATGGTTCCGCACAGGCCAGGGCCGGGATTCGATCCTCGGTCCCCAGCGCTGCAAAGTGAGCACTTAACCCACTGAGCCATCCCGGCTTCCCCCAGACTTATTTTTCTGGATCTCTTTTTGTAGTATGTTTATATTTCAGATGGTGTAGGAATGTGTTTTAGGCTAAGTTAACTTTTCCCTAAGATCCAGGATTTTGAGTTTTTTTGAGCTTTTATTCATTGACAATAATAGTAGGTAACAATATAGTTCTTCCCCTTTCCCTTCCATGAAAGTAATTTTTTTCTTCTATCCTCACAGAGAAAACTGTTCCTTTTGATTATAGTTATATATAGAGAGAGAGAATTTCTCATTTAGTCTTCTCTCACCCACTTCCAGCCAATTCCCTTATGATATTATTGTTATTGTGAAGATAGTTTTTCACCTTACGTTAAATATTTGCTTTATCTTCAAAGAATAATTTTTGCTGTACCGCTTGAGATGCAGGGTGGTATTACCTTTTATTTAGGTCCACCTATATGCCTTTTCTGATGAATATCTGCTGCTGTCGACATTCTTTACATCCATTTAGGGTTTTGAGTATTAGCTTCTCCTATATTCTCTGAATGATTTCTTAGAAAAAAATGAAGGAAACAGTTCCTATAAAACTGCAGTTTGTTTCACAATATATAATATAATATTTAAGAAGTAATGTCATCTTGAATAGTTCATTTATAGGAAAAAATTCAACTAGCTAATAAATAAAACAGTTAACATATGATTGTACATACTTGAAGCAAACTTGGAAAGGACATATACTGTTACATACCTAAAAATTGATATTTTTAATTATATACATGGATAAATTATTATTCAAAAACAGTTTCTTATACTCTAAAATGTTTTTTGGGAGGGCTAACTAATTTTAAGGTCACTTTTTAAATATATTTTTAGAACTTCATCAAAGTTCTGACTTTACAAAATTTAATTATAATAAGACCAATTTTTCAAGTAAGTGTTCCATTTTGATTAATAAATTTTGATTCTAGAAATATTTTGTTAGAGACATATTTATGCTAACAAAAGTTAAGTTTCCATCACAGGGAAAGCTGCGATGGCTAAGTGGGTTGAGCGTTCGCTTTGCAGCGCCGGGGACCCAGGATCGAGTCCCGGCCCCAGCCCGTGCAGACCCGACCCATGTGCTGAGCTGGGGAGTGTCCCCAGTTCAGTTCTCTAACACACACACGCACTCTCTCTCTCTCTCTCTCTCTCTCTCTCTCTCTCTTTGTCAAAAAAAATTTCCATAAAAACTTAATTTATAATGGAAAATGTACTTATATTTTCCAAAAATTATCACATACAGTTGTGCTTGAATACTATTTTAATATGAAACTGTTGAACTGTATTTATTTCTTTGCTTTGCTATATTCAAATGATAGAACACAAACTTTCTCCTCACTTCTATAAAAATTTTAAAAATTAAGATTTCCCTTTTTCATCAAGAAAAGAAGAACCAGTTTTAGGGTTCTTGATGTTTCCAAATCTTGATTTAGTATGCCCTCAATGTCTCTTGCCAGATAATAATAATAATACAAAAAACTTATTAGAGACAAGAATATGGTTCTTCTGGGGGAAGCAATAAGGAAGGAGTAATTTCTTCTAGGAGAGAAGTAGGTCACAGGACTGGGGAGAGAGCCACCACGCTAGCAAGTTGATCTTGGTGAAGTTCAATAGTACTCATAGCCTGAAGAGAGCAGAGTGTGTGGATGAAGTACAGCCATTATGAAGCCTTATGGGAAAGCCAGGAGGCCTATTTTAATGAAAACATTGCCCAACATTTCTCAGACTTTACTTTAGAGAAAACTACTCATTGTCTTAGCCCAGAAGATTATTATCATCTCTAAATGTTCATTACCAAACCCATCAACTAAAAAATCCACTTATTATAGCATATTTTCAAATAATTTTAATAATACATTCACTCAGATTGAATAATTTTAAATGCACAAATTGAATCAGAACATCTGGCACTTTCAAGATTATTGCCTAAGGATCATGTACAACAGCCATTTATTCAGTACATTACTATTTTTTCAAAGAACAATTAGCTCATGATCTTATTTACTCTCCATAATAAAAACTGACAGTGAAGTACAAGTAAATAATTCCAGCAAAGGATTTAGGAATCTAAGACTCAATTTGGCTTTGGTTCCAAAGTCACTTAAATTCAGTGTAAAAAGTTATTTAATTTCAGTATGTATCAAGAGCTGGAATGTAGTTCTGTGATTTTTGTCCATCCAACATTTAATCTCACTTATTTGGTAACAAAACATTATTTTCATTAATCTGTTAGAACCTTATGTTGTTCAGATGAAACAAATTCCTCCACTGGTTCAAGACATGAGGTCATTGTCTGGATGTCACTGATTTATTTGTGATTGGACATACGAACCAATTGTGAACAATAACAGCATCACCTGAGAGTACTGTCAAAACTATAGAAAAAGAGATATTCTTTTCCTGGGATTATAAACTGGTACAATGTAAACCTGGAAGTCTGGAAGCCCCCAGGTAGACAGTCTGGCAGTAAACAAAGCCAATGCAAAGGAATGAATAGTAGGATAGATAAGGACCTCTTGTTTCAACATGAGTTCCTGTATTCAGCCATGTTTGCTCAACAAATTTTTTTAAAGCCAGTGTGAATTGTAATTCTGTCATTTGTAAGAAGCAAATCATGACTTATATACTATAAAATCATAGAACTATATGATGATTTCCAAAGTTAAATCACCGTGGTGCAAACTTAAAGAGGAAGTTTAAATACAAGTGCTCTTAAGTACAGGGATATTTCTCTCCCCATTGCTAATTCATCAGTACCAATAATAGTACCAGCTACATAGTAAATGCTCATTACACAGTTGTTAAATAAATGAGTGGATTTTTGTCCTCACATGAGTAAGTTATTTTCTAATTAAACCCCCTTCATTATTAGTCTACTAGGAGAGAAAATATCATTTATTTTCAATGGAGTGAGCTACTAAGTCAAATATTCTCTTTTCTTGGTTACCAGGCAGTTTGGGAGATCCCAGGGAGGGTCTTTCTTATCTTCATGAAAACGAAAAAACACAGGCAGCATTCTGTTTTTCTTACTAGAGTGTTTGATCATGAATAGAGATGTATCCATGAAGATCTAAAATACCTATTGTATAATAGTTACCAAATTTTTATTGAATACTCACTATGTGCTAGGAATTTTGCTATTGAAATGTGTTGTAGTGGCAATAACAAAATAATTCAATTCTCTGCTCCATTAGACACAAACAATATAATGTTTACCTAATAGAATTTGTGAGGACAAAAAGACAAAAATATAATTGTACATGTAAAAATTTGTTAATATG
>PVKE010048962.1:0-11413 GCA_004027555.1 Craseonycteris thonglongyai | reverse complement strand
TGCTCAGCAGTGAAGCCATCCTCACGGCCACCTGGAGAGTCCTCCTCCTCCAGCTCCTCACCTGGTTCCATCCTGCTGTGAGAGAAACAAATAGGGTTTGTGACAGATCTACAGCTTGCTGGGTCCTAGCGGTTGCCAGGCATTGGCCTAAACTGTGTGAAGTCCCCGTGTCTCATCTTTAGGACGGGTAATAACTATTCCTGACTCATAGTGCTATGGACAATGAAATCCCTGAGATGGAATAAACATGACATTAAGTGTTGTTGCTAATGTTATTTCTACTTTCCCTGACTTAAAGACAGGAAATAATCTGAGAGAAGGAGCTTACCCAAGGTCACATGGAACTGTAAATTCAAGTGTGGGAGCAACTGGCCCAGCTACATCTCCTGGCTCTGCCTGTGACTGGCAGGTATTCCCGGCGCTGGCATTTAATGCAGGGAGGCGAAGAAGCCCCGTTCGCTCAGCACCCAGACAGGCCCTTCAGGGCAAGGCCTGCCGGGTGGGCGTTATCCAGCCCACTTGAAAATAAGAACACTTGAGTCCCAGGGAGGGCAGTGACAGGTCCAAGGCCAATGGGGCGGTGCCCGGACTCGAACCCCGGCTTGTTAGAACCTGCGGGAGGACCAGCCTTCAGGCCCCGCCGCGCCCGCCGCCATTATCGCCCAGGGCCTGAGCTTGGCCCCCGCCCGACTCTGTCCCCTCCCGCCGCCCTGCCGTCACCTTCGGCCTTCGTTGCGTTCGGAACCGGCCCAGCCCCGGGCTCGGCTCCGCTCCTGCCGGGGCTCCGCGCCGCCGCGCCCCGCCCCCGCCACGGCTGCCGCCGCCGCCGCCATCTTAGCGCCCCGCCACCTCAACAACAACTTTATAGACAAGCGCAGCATGGGGGCGGGGCCACCGAGCCGGAGCTGCCGGGCCGCTGGGCGGGGCCGGCCTGGGAAGGGGCGGGGATTGGGGGTGGTGCTGACCTCAGGGGCGAGGCCATCAGGGAACTGGGGAGGGGCGAGCCTGTGGGGGTTGGGGCTAACGTTCGCTTTTCTGGCTTGGGGGTGGGCCGGAGTGGCGGTCCTGTCCCAGACCGACGCGCACCGTCCCGGAGGCTCCAAGGGAAGGGCACTCGGACCCTGAGAGCGTCAGCCCTACCTAACGGCGGCGCTAGGACCCCGCGGGGAGCGGCGGGGCGGAGCAGGCGGCACCAGGACCCGGGGGAACCTCGACGGGAGGGCGGCGAGCAGGCCCCGGGGCCGGGAGGCTGCGGGCGGCGGCGCTGGGCCCGGCGCGGCGAGGGATTCCCGGAGATGCCGAGCAAGAAGAAGAAGTACAACGCGCGGTTCCCGCCGGTGAGCACGTGGCCGGACCCGAGGAGAGCGGGCCCGGCTCCCGGGAGGCTTGGGTCCAGGCCCCGCTAGGGGGGCGGAGGGCTCATCGATGTGTTCGGGGACCCGGACGCCCCGCCCCCCTCCGTGCCCTCCCCGCGTCGGTGCCCCCCGCCCCCTTTCTCCCGGGATACCCCTATCGCTCTCCCCAGCACCCCATTCTGGGACAGAGGCGACGGGGTTCGAGTTGCCCGCCTCCTCCCCAGGCGCGGATCAAGAAGATCATGCAGACGGACGAGGAGATTGGGAAGGTGGCGGCGGCTGTGCCTGTCATCATCTGTATCCTGTCAGGGGCTTGGCCGGGTGGGGGGACGTGAGGGAGGCAGTCCCGGATCGCCGTGTGTGGGCTGGGGCTCCACTCCCGCGTTCTCCTTGACGCCTGTGAGCCCGGGCTCTGGAGCTCTTCCTGGAGTCGCTGTTAAAGAAGGCCTGCCAGGTGACCCAGTCCCGAAATGCCAAGACCATGACCACGTCCCACCTGTGAGTGGCCGCGGAGCTAGAAGGGCCCGTGGCGTCCTGCCCCGGGCGTTCACGCACTTCAGAGAGGTTGTGTCCTGATAGGGAAGTCAGAGGCTACTGGGAGGCCAGCAAGGCCTTAGACTGGTGTGTTTGAACTTGGAGAGGATAGGCTGGGTGTTCTAGCGAGCAGGGGAAGTTGGGTGGTGGAGGTGCGGTGGAGGTTTTCCAGTCTCCATTGTCCTGACATCTAGAGCTTCTTGCTGTCCCTTTGCTGAGAGCCCAGACATCTGGGCCATACCAGATGCCATTCTCCTCACCTCTTTCAGAAAGCAGTGCATCGAGCTGGAGCAGCAGTTTGACTTCTTAAAGGACCTGGTGGCATCCGTGCCTGACATGCAGGGGGATGGGGAAGACAACCACATGGATGGGGACAAGGGTGCCCGCAGGTATGGAGTCAGTGCCAGGGTTGGAGGTGGCTGGGGGTTGGCGAAGGATCAGGGAGGCTTGTGAGGAGATGGATTATACCTTCCCAAAGGGGCCGGAAGCCAGGCAGCAGCGGCCGGAAGAATGGTGGGATGGGAAGCAAAGGCAAGGACAAGAAGCTGTCAGGGACAGACTCGGAACAGGAGGTGAGTGAAGACCCCAGCCCTGTGTCCTGCCCCTCCGAGCTGGCTGAAGACCTGGTCCCATCCTCACCTGTGACCTCATTGTACCTCAGTTTCTTTGTTTGTAAATGGGGGCTATGGAGGTCAACCTCCTGTCCCTACTACTCCCGGGTATTTAGGTCTTCAGTCATGGGCCCCTGCCTTTCTTGTCACCTCTGATCCCTGACTTGTTCCCAGGATGAGTCTGAGGACACAGACACTGATGGGGAAGAGGAGATACCACAGGCCCCACCCCAAGCCAGCCACCCCCCTGCCCACTTTCAGAGGTAAGCAGCTCAGTGGCTCTAGGAGAGCATCAGCAGACTCCCCAAAGCTAACTTGTCCCTCCTGGCTTCTCTGGCCACTTGCTTCTGTTGGCTGTGGCAGATTTGGGGGATGGGAAGGGAGGAACTAAGGAGGGCTTAAAGGCAGGAGACTGCTCTCAGGGGGTTCCTTCCCCACCTGGGGAGGGCCTTGGATAGAGTTTGGGTTGGGGGGGCTGTGTGACCTGCTCTGGGCTTTTTCCTTCTCTGGGCTTGGTTACTCTTTGGTACAGAGGGCAGAGTGGGGTTCGGTGGGCAGGAACGGGCACTGGAGAGTGACCTGATCTTCCTCTCCTGCTTTCTGCCCTGCAGCCCCCCAACACCTTTCATGCCCTTCACCTCGACTCTGCCTCTGCCCCCAGCACCCCCGGGCCCCTCAGCACCTGATGCAGAGGATGAAGAGGATTATGACTCCTAGCACCCTCTGCCCCCCAGGCCATACCCCTTTTTAGTTGGTTTTAGTTGCTCTGGGGGGAGGAGAGAAGATAGAGCTGTTCTTAAATTTATTAAAAAAATAATAATAAAAGGGAACATCAGTGTTTGTCCCAGCCTCTGTCTAGGGCTTTGTGGCAGCCTTACCATCCACCCACTTGACTTTCCCACACTGAGCTGGGGCCAGGAGCAGTGCTGGGCTGGGCAGTGACTGAGGGGAAGGACTGGAAGCCACAGATGTGCAGGGCAGGACCAGGAGTCCTGATTGGAGGAAGGTGGGCAGGGTGGTGTAGAACCTGAACCAGCAGGTGCCAGTTGTGCGGGAGACAGCCTGTCTCGTTGTGCTGTGTGACCCTGGGCAGGTTCCTGCTGTTTGCTGAGCAGCCTCTCAGCCTCCAATGGAGACCATTCTGCCCACTATAGGCTGCTGCAAAGGGACAGACAGGACGAGTCATAGGAACTGCAGAGCTTTGGGCCTGGTGCCATGACCAGCGGGGGGCAGGGCAGTGAGCGCAGAGGCAGGTGAGATTGCTGTGGAGGGCCTTATTTGTGAGCAGGGAGGTGATGCAGTTGGTCAGCTCACACCTATTTCTGAGCGACCCGGGAGCTGCAGTGTCGTGAGGCTGACATGTGCTTGCAGGAATCAGTGGTTTGGTGAGGTTGGGCAGGAGACGTGGGGAGCAGGGGCTAGACCTGAGGTCTGTGTTGGCAGTGATTTAAGAGCACTGATGGCTGAATAGACATGGGGCTGAGAGGGGAGGACCCTCAAGGACTGACAGGTCTCTTTCTGAGGCAACTCAGGCAGGGACCTTTTCTAGCTGGAGACACAAGAGGTAGAGCAGGATTAGGCCTGAAATCACAAGTTTGGCTGTGATGAATTTGAGGTGCCTGTGAGGATGCCAAGGAGAGGTGTGGAGCAGACACGTGGATGTATGGGCCCAGAGACAGATGTGTGAACCTTGAAAGTAGGTTACTTTGCCGCAGGGAGAGAGGGGCATCCTGTCAAAGGAGACTGAAGAGCGACCAGACCCAGAGCTCCCAGGAGCCACTGGCTGTGCCCACCCAGAGGTGTCTGGGAGAGGGGAGAGACCAGCTGTCAAATACAGAGCACCTCACAGGCTTCGGGGCAGCCATTGCCAGAGCTGCCTCTGTGGCTTGGTGGGGGTTGAGGTGGGGAGAACTGGAGGTGAGAAACTGAGGCAAGCTGAAGCGACACCGTTCAGGGCTGTGAAGTGGAGATGAGAGAGCAGTGGCTCATTGAGGAGGGAGTATTTGTTTTTGTTCTTTTAGACTGGCAGTTTTTATCTGAAGTATCTGACTTCTGTGAAATAGGATGCCATTGACAGGTGTGGAAGAGCCCAGGGCAGCTGGAGCCTGGGGCATGTGGCTTCTGTCTGCCTCTCATCTGCTCCCCCTCTGTGTCTAGTACCCCAGCTTTCTCTTGGGGAACCGTCTTTTCTCAACTCAACCTGCCATGTGTGCAGCAGACCCTACTCCCTGGGGTTGAGGCAACATTACAGCAGCCTAGTTAATCCCAGCACCTACCACACATGCCCTGGCCACAGTGAGTGGTGCAGGCTAGTTGTGACCAGGTGAGACCATGGGGAAAGGGTTTTGACATGATCTCTGGCTTCCCCACGGCTTGGAGATCAGCAGGGAACCCTGAGTCTAGGTGAGGGTGCCGGTAGCCACACTAGGGTAGCAAAGCTAGCGGAATGTAGGCTGGGCGCTGCTGGAAGCTGCTTCTGACCTTGAGGGGTGACCCTGATCAAGAACGAGGCTAGCACAGTTGAACCAGGAGGTGCAAGGGACCAGATGTCTGCTGATGTCTGTACACATGCACTCAGTCTTGCCTGAAGCCTGTATACGTTGGGCTTCTTAGCTCTGTGAGCCAATAAACAGTTTTTCCCCCTTGAAGTCAGCTGAGTTCCTGTCACTTGAAACTGAAAGAGCTCTGGCTGACAGGGACCGTGGATGGGAAGTGGTTTCCATCGGCCCAGGAGCAGGAGCTGTTTTCTCTAGCATTATGTTGGGCTCAGTCCCAGGGAAGGTGGGCCCCTGGGCCCACAGAGCTGTGTACACACCAGGCAGCTGTGAGGAATGGGGTGGGAGAGGAAGAGACCCTGGTATCCTACTGCTGAGGTCTGTCCCAAAGGTGAGATTCTGAAATGAGAGTTCAGAATGACAAGGCTGGGTGGCAGTTGTGGAAGGTGAGGAAGCCAAGGTTCTGGGGCCACCTCCCTCCAGGCCAAAGGCTCAAAGGGGTGGGGGTAAGAAATGACCAGGGGCCCCTCGCTGACACCTCTGCTTCTCAACCCATTGGTTCAGTCTTAGGAAAGTGCTTAGGAGTGGAGCCTCTGGAGGCTTCTTTGCTTATTAACCTCAAACAAGTTCTATAGCTTCTCTGAGTCTCAGTTTTCCTATCTGTAAAATGGGGCTAGTTATTGCCTATGTTGGTTATATATACTATACTATACATATTAGTTATACCAATTAGTTAGGGCCAAGGGCTGATGTAACAAACTCCAAGTACAGAGGCTCAACTGCAATGGAAATTTATTTCATGCTCACGTAAGGTTTGTAACAGGATTTTTGTGATCAGTGGGCAGCGCTTCTCCAAGAAGGACTTCTGGGCCCAGGCTCCTTCCATCTTGTGGCCCTGCCATGCTCTCCACTGCCTTCCAAGGTCACTGGGGAAGAGGAAAACAGAGAGCCCACAGAGGCTTTTCTGGGCCAAGACTGGAAGTAGCCCCATTGCCTCTGTTAACCTCCCATTAGGATTATCATAAGGTCCTGCCCGAGGGTGGCTGGGAAAGATGGCCTAGCCAGCCTGGGTGACTGACCAGCTGGTTTCTGCTGCAGGACTTCACAGGCTGTTGGCCAAGTGTTAGGAGTGCAGCCTCCTGAGTCAGAGGGCAAGGGCCTGGCCTCTGGATGCCATCTGGGAGTGGGGAGAGATGGATCTGCCCTGTGGGCACCACTGGGCACTGGGCGGGGGCAGCTTGTGAATACCCCATCTGCAGAACTATGCCTGGGGACCAGATGAATGTTATTGTTTATTTTCTGTCCACTGGGGAGCCTTGAACCTCAGGCCAGGTCCTATCTGAATGCCTTAACTGGCCTCTGTTTCCTGGGGTATAAGTATGACCAGTGTGTGAAATGGGTAGCAGCTTCTCAGACCAGTGTGGGAGTCGGGGACCTTGACCTTCAGGTGAAGCGCATAGATCCACCTGTCCCTGCCAAGTGGAAAGCCACCCTCCATTGCCCACCTAAGGATTCATCCAGCAAATGTTTATTGAACTCCCAACATCGTCATTTAGCAGGAAAATGAGATGTCACAATCACCCACCAGAAGCCTGAAACTAAAGTCTGATATGACCAAGGGCCAGAGAGGAGTGGCCACTCCAGAACTCACTACTGGTAGGAATGTCAGTTGGTGCAACCACCATAGAAAAGAGTTTGGCACTTTCTTGAGTCTGTTGACTTACACTTCCCTGTGATGCAGCTGTCCCCCTACTAGGTACACGTTTACCACAAGAACGTTCATAGCCCGTAACTGGAAACCCAAATGCCCACTGACAAATGCATGAATAAATCAATGACAGAATGTTGTACAACAGAATAAAAAAGAGTGAACCAATGTTATATGCAACACCATGGGTGAATCTGGTAGATGTTATGTTGAGCAAAACAAGCCAAACTCAAGAGTACACACTATAACATTATTTACATGTCGTTCAGGGACAGACGAATCAATAGTGATGGAAGTCAGTATAATGATTACTTCAGGGGGTGGGGGTTGACTGGGAGGCAGGCACGAGGGAGCCTTCGGGTAAATGTTCTATAGCTTGAACTGGGTGATGGTTAGATATAAAAATACATTAAGCTGCACATTTGAGAAGCATGCACTTTTATGATATCCTCATAAAACGTTTATCTATCTATCTATTGAGACTATTGCACACCAGACACTATTCTAGGTAGTGACAATTATGTGAACAAAATGTTCTGGGGTTTATTTCTGATAGGGAGAGACTGACAATAAAGAAGATAAATAGTATGACAGATGGTGATAGGTGACCTGGTATTGGGGAAAGTGTAGTAAGGAAAGAATGGGGTTCTCCCCCAGGTCAGGCAGCCCCAGTCATTCTGTACAGCAAAGGTGTCAAACTGGCGGCCCCCGAGGTAATTTTTTGTGGCCCATGATGCTCTGAAATAAAATGAAAATAGAAAAAGTTGTTATGACGAAAATAGCGCTTAGGGGAGATCGAGGCAATACCGTACACACAATTCCCTCATTAACCCTTTAACTACTGAAGATGAGTATACACGTGGCCCAGTGCCTTTCCTGGGGGCCTGTGGGTGTGTATAAACACGCTGACTCAGTTCCAGCGACGTTTGTAAATGTGATGTGGCCCTCGTGAATCTTGCCTGTTGCACCAAATGGCCCGTGTTTTAATTGAGTTTGGCACCCCTGCTGTACAGGGTTCGGGGTGCGGGTGGGGGGAGCCTCTGATAAGGTGAAATTTGAGTAGAAAACCCTACTAAGCGTGGCCACATAGCTCTGGGGAGGGCTCCAGACAGGCAGAGAAGGCCCGGAGCTTTGAGATGTGATTCGGGTGTCCCTCTGACTCCCCTGGCTCCCACTTCCTCAGGCACCCACCACTCAGGGACCCAGCACCGAAGCCAGCAGCCCTGTACTCAGCTGAGGGGTGTCCTGTGGCTCTGGCAGCCCCTCAGGGCCCCAGAAGCTTAGTGGAGGGGGAGGAGGGAGTAGTGTGGGCACAGCAGCTCTTCCCCGCACCTGCCCTAGGTGCTGCTTGACCTGAAGGCCCCAGAGGCTGAGCAGGGAGGTGAGCAGGGAAGAGTTGCAGGGAGGAGGGTTGAGGGGTGGAGTGACCTTGTCTGCCATCACTGGCCTGGAGGTATGAGAGCATGCCTTCACTTCTTCACCTCTCCATCTCTCCAGGTTTCTTCTTACATGTCTGTCAGATGGGGCTATCGATTGCAGCCCCTGCTTGATGGGAGGGTGCGTGTATTAGAGCAGCTCATTGTCCTGTGCTTGTTAGAACTGAGTCCATATTCGTTCCCCTGGGCCCTGAACCCTCTAGGAGAGGTGTCCTCATCACCCCCCTTTTATAAATGAGACTGAGGCTCTGAAGTGAGTTGAGTGGCCTAGGTGTGCTCATTGGCACAGAGGTAGGCAGAGGCCGTACACAGCCCTGTGTGAGGTCCAGTGTGTGTGGGGATGAAGAATCTTCACTCTTGTGGCAAAGGTCCAAGGAAAGCAACCTGGTGCTGCCTGGAGCCAACATTTTCGTCAGATAGAATGGAGCAAACAGAAATGGAGATGAAATGAGGAAGAGTAACATGCACGCACGCATGCACGCACACACACATGCATGCCTGCATGCGCAGAGGTAAAAAGACTCAAGTCCCTCCAGGCAAACTGAAGTCAGAAACATTCCTGACCTTTTTATGGTTCAGTAAATACGCCAGTCCTTTATTTCATCTTTTTTGGCTTAATTTAGTCCTGTCAATTGCAAACCAAAGGGACCTGACTAGTACAAGGAATTTTCACATATTTGCTGAATGAGTGGAATTAATCTGCATATCTGCCTCATGCCCAATGCTGCTAAGGTTGCTTTCAACAAGAACAAGGAAGATAAAATAGAAGTGGAGACTCAAGAGTATGAAGATATAACTAAAAAGAGAAAATGAAAGTCAGGAACAAGAATATAAGTATGCAAATCTGCAGCCCATGAAAGCCTATAAGGTGCTCTATTAGTTGAATATCAAATTTGGCTCTGAGCTTCATAGCAGTCAAAGCAAAAAGTGAGCTTCCACCTTCCCACCCCACCAGAGAAAATAGCCTACACGTTCCTCAGGGAAAGAAAAATTTACCTAGACTTTAGTTATATTTTTCCTAAACTTTTTTCTTTTAGTTCCAAAGGAAAAGCTTCAGATTGGGCCCTGGGAGAAGGGACTGAGCCATGTGGAGGCCAACCCAAGCCACATTCCAACAGCCTGTAATGAGCCTCCTATGTTTGGTCCTTGGAATATGGGCCTAGGGAGCATGTAAGGTTGCCAAATTTAGTTGTTAACTGTCGGCCTTGCCCTGACCTCTTGTCACAGTTGATCACTACACCCTCTTTGAAACACTTTCTTCACTTGGCTGTCAGCCCTCACTCTGGACACACTTCTTCCCGACTGGCCTCTCTTATCTGGTCTGCATGGCTCTGGCTCCCTGACCTCTCCTGACCTCTAAATGGTGGCAGGCCCAGGCTCAGTCTCCAGATCTGTCCTCTTTTTCCCTCTCTCTGCCTCGCCCAACCCAAGTCCTAAATTGCCTCTCCTGGGGATGGCAGCCCTCCTCCCCTTACTACCAGGCCCTCCAGTTTAATCTCTCCACAGCATCCAGAGTGAACTTTAAAAAATGTAAATCAGCTCATATCACTCCCCTTCACAAGATCCTCTATTGTGATGGCTACTTTGACCAAACAATATTCATGGGCTATAATAAAAGATTGCTTTATTTTTGTCTCCCAATAGCCCTCTAAATTCATAAGGGAACTTCTTTCTCTGTCCCCTAAATGAGATGGCTGTCTGTGCCATGTTCCCTCACAGTGCTCTGATCACCTGAAGTCATTAAATAGGTGTTATTAGAATGCCCAGTTTTGTGTAGCTAAATCTCTAACCTTGATGAGGCAGTCTGTGCTTCCCCAGCCATTTCCGCCCCTGCTGTCAAGGAGGGAATGTCTGCCCTTCTCCCTGCCCTTCTGTCCTTCCCCCCACCCCCCACCCCCTTGTGTGAGAGCCCTGTGCTGTGGGCGTGCAGGGAGGAAGGAAATCAAGAGGGTGCAGAAAGTTCTTCCTTGATCTTGGCTAAGGTGGTGTCTTGCTCTCTGGTTGGCAACTGTTTAAGGACACCCCTTTAACTGCTGGGATTCAGGCAGGGCCTCCCTTTTGGTTGCTCTGGTTTTCTTTTGACTAGCACCCACAGACCCAGATTGGTGGGTACCCCCTGCCAGATAACAGAAACCCTCTGGCAGGACCACCTGCTGCCTTGCCGTGGGCCATTTCCCACAGTGGTTCTGCAGCCTTTCTGGAGGTCTCACACTGACCCTCTGGGCTGCCACAATTTCAGGGAGCCCAACTCAGGCTCTTTCGGGTGGCCTCCTCGAAGCACTTCTCCCCAGATTTGGGCTTAGGAGGCAGCCCCCCCAGCACCCCCTGAAGAGTGCTGGAACTCAGTGTAGCATCAGTCCTGTCCAAGTGAATCTCATCACCCTTACAGAATCCACTCTCCACTCCTGTACACTCTTGAGGTGGACTGGGAGGGTGCAAGAGTGGAAAAGTGGGTTCTTTCTATTTTCTTTAAAATTGGGACCTTGGCCAGCAGCCACTCAGTTTGGAGTTTCCTATCCATTCTATCTTGGAGCCTAGTTGCAACTTCTAGTATTCTGTCATACTTCCCATCATGCTTATGAAAAGTCCAGGGTCCTTTCCATGGCCTCCAAGTCCCACATGATCTGACCCCTGAGCCCCCACACAAGTTTAAAATATCAAAGAATATTACAAATAATGGTATGTTAGTAAATATAAAAACTTAATGTGAACGCCTTCCCAGAAAAATATGAAATGCCCCAAATTGGCACGCAAATATCAAAAACTTCAATAGAGTGATAACTAATAAATCTAAGATTCCAGTGAAAGAGCCATGATGGGGACACTTGCTTCCACCAGACTTTCAAGGAACAGACGGTCCTCATACAAGTTGTTCCAGGAGACAGAGTGAGAGAAAGCTGCCCGTTTCCTCACATGACTCTCAAACCATATAAGGACAGTATCAGGAAAGTATAGAGCACGCAAGTCCATCCTGCAGCCCAGGACAACTTTGAATGTGGCCCAACGCAAATTCTTAAAACATTATGAGATATTTTTGCGACTTTTTTTTTTTTTTAGCTCATCAGCTGTTGTTAGTGTATTTTATGTGTTGTCCAAGACAATTCTTTCTTTTAATTTTTTTTTTTTTAATATTATTATATTTTATTGTTAAATTTAATGGGGTGACATTGGTTGGTAACAATCAGACAATTTCCCAATGTACAACTCCACATCACATCACCCATGCATTGCATTATGTGCCCAGCTCCCAGAATCAGGTCCCCCTCCAACCCCA
>PVKE010048961.1:0-11416 GCA_004027555.1 Craseonycteris thonglongyai | reverse complement strand
CAGTGCATAGTTATTTCTATTTTACTTTTTGACAGATAGAGAGAGAGATAGAGACAGAGACAGTTAGAGAACCAAACTGTGGGAACTCCCCAGTTCAGCACGTGGGTCCTGCCTGGGCCGGAGCCGGGATTCGATCCTCGGTCCTCATGGCCTCAAAGCGAGCGCTCAACCCGCTGAGCCGTCCCGGCTTTCCCCAAAAGGCAAAAATAAAACACAGAAACCTTTCTGTAGCTCTGCTTGCCACTTTATGTTGTTGTCACGTTTTTGTCTTTGCTAACCTCCGACTCATCCTTACTCTCTTTAGCCTGCTGCAGTCTGTTTCCACACATGCTCTGTACATAAACCTCAGACCAGTTTGAGAAATTTCATTGCCTCTTCTCAGTCTTCCTTCTGTTTCTGTCTAAGTCGGGCTGTCCAATCTTTTGGCTTCCTTGAGCCACATTGGAAGAAGAATTGGCTTGGGCCACACATAAAATAACTAACACTAATGATAGCTGATGCGCTAAAAAAAAATAATTGTAAAAAAAAAATCTCATAATGTTTTTTAAAAGCTTACGAATTTGTGTTGGACTGCATTCAAAGCCATCCTGGGCATGGGTTGGACAAGCTTGATCTAAGTTAAGCATCTAACATGGGGTAAGCAAATGTTGAAACAAAAGGCATTCATTAATAAATGCCAATTAATACTGCTTTAACTAAGGGTGACCCAAAAATGGTGCAAGATTTGAATTTTGCGTCATTTGTGCGGTAAAATGTTGCCAACGAAAAAAAAAGACAGCGTGACAGCTGACAGTTCAAAATGGAGCACTACACGAAAATGGAGTGCTACGTGAAATAACAATGCGTTTTCATTGTTGAGCAATGAAAGTTTACAATTTTTCATTATAAACCTGTGTTTTCTATCAAAATTACTTCTTTCGTGAATTTTGGGACACCCTTTGTATGTATTTGGGGTAGTGGAAAGAGCATTAGTTTTAGAGCCAGTAGTCCTGTATTCTGACTGGCACTATTTACATTATACCATACGTGGTTTACATAATCTCTTTGAAATGTAGTTTTCTTATCTGTCGAAAGGTTTGAGCATGGTAAATATAATCACAGTGTAAAGTTTTTCTCATATAGAAGCTTTTTAACAAATATTAGGTGATGTTTAGAATTGTTAAGCTGGCGGTAGGGCTAAAGTAGGGTCCTGGAGGAGCCACACTATGTTAGGAGTCATATCTTTTAGTTGCTAGATCATGGGGAAAGCCAGGTGGTCTAGGGGAAGGGGCTGGTACATTGGGAAACTGAAGGGGGATAGTTGAGGCAGCAGTTGTTCACCAACAAGTACGGAAATATTATAAGAGTTAACCAGTGATATGGTCATATTTAGCACAGAATCAGCCCTGCGCTCCTGATTTTTAATACTTGCTTATTCTGGTTCACTTCCTTTCTTCTGGAAACTTTCCTCCAACCTTCATTCAACAAATATTTATTAAATGTGTCATTCACCCTGTGCTATATTATATATATTATATATATTATATATATTATATATATATTAGGATTTCTAATATATATATAATATAATATTATATATATTATATATAATATATATTATATATATTATAATATATAATATTATATATAATATATATAATATTATATATATTATGTATATATTATATATATATATTGTATATATATATTATATATATAATATATATATATATTATATATATTAAATGTGTCACACACCCTGTGGGTGTGGCAGAGAATAAGCCAAATCCTCTATTCATGTGAAGCTTATATTCTAACTTTGTGCCTCTTTATCCTTACTCTTCTCCTAAGTATGGATATTTTATGAGTTCAGACTTCAACTGTTTTATTTCTGTGAAATGGCTTCAATGATCACCTCTGCAGAATCAGGCACCAAAAATGTATATCTTCTTCCAATATCAACTTGTCTGTATTTTTACCTGCCTGCTAGACATCACCAATAGCTCTTCTACCAAGACAATAGACCTATGTCCAAAACTGAAATCATTATCACTTATCATCCTCCTTTATGTTCCTATTTTACGAAATTGCATCATTCTTCTGAAAATCACTCCTACCTCTGAGCCTTCCTAACCAACATCTAGTTAGGTTATATCCAAGTGTCTGCATGTATTTTTTAGATCCTTCACAGAGCCTAGCACTATACTAGGCACTGAGGAACACATCAGAACATATTTATATATCAGTTATTGAGATTTCAGTTGTATGATTGAGTTTCAAAAAGATGTTACAACTTCTAAAAATAGCTTTTATTATTCAGAATTTAACAAATATTTGTGGAGTTGGCTATAAGAGGACAAAAATCTGTATCTCCTTAGAGATTACAGTCCTTTAAAATTCTTTAAAAATTCTCTTTCAAAATTATTTAGATGTAAAATATATTTACACCTATAAAGTATAAAACATTAAACACATATAACTTTTAAATGACTTATTTATTTCTAAGGCAAATGGACGGTTTGAAGTAGGCAAGAAAATCTGTTTGAGCATCTCAGGACATCATCCTGAAACTTGGCAGCCTTCGTGGAGTAGTGAGTATTTAAAGTGAATATAAATCCTATAACTTTAGTCAGTTCATCATTATAAAGTATAATAAATACCCTCTTGATAGTGAAGCTGTTTCTGATAAATAATTTGATACTGAATAAAATAAAAATGTTTTTTCTTTCTAGATTTTTGGCCCTCATTTTACTATAACCCTCCTACCTGGGCCTCTTAGTGAAAATCTGAGTTGTTTTTTCTCTTTCCAGAGTAAATTCAGTTCCTATTACGAAGAAATTTAGATTGATATTTACTTTTTTGTTTCAGTAAGAACAGCATTATTAGCCATCATTGGGTTTATGCCAACAAAAGGAGAGGGAGCCATAGGTTCTCTAGATTACACACCTGAGGAAAGAAGAGCACTTGCCAAAAAGTAAGTTTTGCGTTTTATTCTTTGTTAAGATCTGAATATTATTCTGGATAATAGCTATTAGGAGATAGGCTTTGTCTCTTACTTTGTGAGTTACCTTGGCTACAGGATCTAGTCTTAGTTTTGCTATTTTGGAAATTCAGTTGTACCAGTTTTACCCAGGGGTGGGTGACCAGAGCGTAAAGAATTGATTTTATGCTATCTAGTTTAGAAAATAGTTGATAATATCATCCTACAGTGGGAAATATCTTCTGCTAGAAAGCAGTACTCATCATTTGTCTCTACTTGGGCATAATTTCAGATGGAAAAGAACTAGAGCTCTTATTTATATGTAGCTTTCCACAAGATTAAAAGCTCCTTGAGGGCAGGGAAGGAACGATCCCACTTATCCATCTTTGTATCTATAGTGTCTGGCTTATAGCAAGTGCTCAATAAATGATCTGGAATAAAGTGAAGGAGATTTTCTTTTATCAAGTTGTGATTTTTTAGTGGTACTGCCTTCTCTGTTTTTTCCAGGTACATTCTGTCTGTATAATCCAGATTAGTCATTTAGAATCAGAGTATCCTCTCCTTTTGAGTAGTGAGTGCTAAAACTTATTCTTGATTTTGATCGCTTTTCTGTTCTGGACTCTGCTGTCTATCACCCTTCACATATTATATGAATTAAATTAGGCCATCTATGAATGTTTATTAAATCAAATAGAATATAGTGTCTGGAAGATTTGGTAGGCTCCCTGGATTCATGAACAGCTTTTCTTTTAAACCTTATTCCCAAGTTCTGGAGATATACCTTACTTGCAGCTAAGTTCGCAAATTATAATATGTACTTTGAATACATGGCATTTGTTTTACTTGACTTTTATGTTGGCTTTCTATCTTGATACTTTTGTCCATTTCATGTACAAGGTGAAAAAAAAGAACTTGTTTTGTTCTAGACTTCTTAGTGTATATATTGTAGATTCTTAGTCTGTGTTAGAGGCTTTAAAAACCTGATTTTGCATTTAACCATGGTAGCTTACTGTCTTCATGGATAAATTAGCATAATCAAAATAAACATTCTTCTTTGTTTCATCTGACTTCTTAGTTAAAAGTGAACACATTTTAAAAGCAGATAATTTGGATACAGCTGATTATCAAAAGGATTTAGATAGCAATGCTGCTTCTGGTGAAATAAAAAATATTCATCAATGAATACTACTTTTATAAGACATCAATAGGGAAATATGGGGGAGAGATGAAAGGTCTAAGACATAGACATGAGGTAAGGGATTGTCCAGTGGTGCCTGTGAGGATGCCCAGAACCAATTGGGATGAAACTAAGGCAACTGCTTTAATAAAGACAGCAAATGCAAGAGGACTTGAAGTAGCATGTAAGCTTCTTACTTGTAAGATAGTGATAGTATTACTGCAGTTTCTAGATTACTATAAATGTTAAATTACATACAAATGGCATAATGTACTTGCAAAACATATTCTTAATAAATATATTTAATATTTTTCTTATTAAAAAAATACTACTTTTACATATATTTTGTTTACATAAAGCTACTTGATAAATTTAAGTAGTGTGTTCCTTAAGGCTTTATTATGTTGAACTAGAAGTACAATAAAACAGTTTTTTTAAAAAGGTCAGAAATTTAGCAATATACATTTTTACATATTATATATACTACTTTCAGTCAAAGAAATCCTGGGCACTTCTTGTGAGATTCTAGGGCACTTTTGGTTATATTTGGAACACAAAGGATAAAATGAAAACATAGAACAATAAATCTTTGGAAAGTCTAGTTAACCAGATTATCTTTACTATCTACTTAATAGAATGAGTGATAAATGTTAGTCTTTGGATTTTCTCATGAGTCTTCTGGTTCAAGTTGTGTTGCTATTTAGATGAATAGGATTTGTAAGTTATTTTCCTAGAAACATCTGTAAATTCTTTTATTTTTAATTGGCTTCTTTGCTGTTTTATATGTTTCTGCTAAAAATAATTTGAGCTTTATAATGGACATTTTTCACAGTCTTAACATAGGCTTGTGATGTGTGATCTTTAAGACAGTATTATTAGATAGTTGATATATTTTGTCTTAAATCTAAAGCTTATTTTTCTTTAGATAGTATATTGGGACAATAATGGAGTCTAAACCCGAATTTAATTTTTAATTTTAGTTTTTTAAAAAATTAAGAATTTAATTAAAAAAATTAAAATTGGCATGAATTTTTATACCATCATAATTTGTGTGTTTGTTTCAGAACTCTAATTATTGCCTTAATTGTCTAATTTACATGTAGATGAATGTGATATGGAATTATACAGTGTTCTTTTAAATTTAATTATTCATTGCATGAGTCTCTTGAATTAACATTTAAGTATTTGGTTTATATCCATCAAAAATTATTTCCTGCCAGATCACAAGATTTTTGTTGTGAGGGATGTGGCTGCGTTATGAAGGATGTCCTGTTGCCTTTAAAATCTGGAAGTGATTCGAGCAAGGCTGACCAAGAAGCCAAAGAACTGGCTAGACAAATCAGTTTTAAGGTACTCTAAATTAGTTAATAAATTCTAATTATGTAGCCCTTTTATTTACTTTAAAATTCTGGACAGAATATAAAGCAATACAGTTTTATTGTCATATAGTTTTTACAAATAATCTTTATTGTAAAAATAATAATGCACATTCACAAAGGTATTATATGGCATAGCAGTTAAAAGCTTGGACTCTGGTATACAATGCCAGGGTTCAAATCCCAACTTTGCTGCTTATTAGTAGTAGGACATCACATATGTCTTAACCACTTTATGCCTTTTTCTCATCTGTAAATAATAACAATACTTATCTTGGAGGATTTTAATAAGGATTATGTGAGTTAATAAAACAGATGAATTGCATTTAGAACTGTCCCTGGTGCTTAGTAAGTTTTAGTTATTATAGAAAATATAGATAAGCAATAAGAGAATAAAAATCGTGTGAGCGCATCCTAAAAAATGACTGTTGCTAATATTTTGTCATATCTCCTTTATATCCTTTTTTTTCTGCATATATGTTACCTAAACATTAATTCTGGAATTTAGTTTGTTCCACAAAATGTTAGTCTGCATTAAGCAACATGTTACTTCTTCCTTCTTCTCTACCTTTTTATATCCTATCTGTCCTTCCAGGGTCCAGTGCTTGGGAGAATTTTTTCTTTCATTGTGCCAAAAGAGGAGGTACTTAATAAATGTTGGTTATTTTTTTCCATCTGAGAATTCCTATTGTACATAAAATCACTTCTATGAAGATCTTAGGGCCAGATAGGTTTTGTACATCAGAACTTCAGATTTTAGAAAATATCAAAACATATACCATATATTAACACCTATAGTCGGATCTGGGGCATTACCCCATAATCAAATCCATTAATATTTTATTAGCAAACTTGGGAATATTTACACTAATGTGGAATAGAGACTGTTACCTGAAAATTACAAAGAACTTTAGAGATTTTGGAAATGTGGATTGTGAATAATGGGCATTTGTTTTTTCCTCTCACCTAGTAACATCTTGAGAATAGTAATTGTCTATGTCTCTTTCTATAATACCTACCATAGTGTTGGACACGAGTGCTCAACACTTAACCGAATAATGTTGATATTAAAGGAGCAATTAAAATAAATCTAAGAGAGGGAATTTAGTAGGTTGTGGGTTATTCTATACATTTCCTCTTGTAATACGTCTCTTGGGTGTATCTTTTACAGGCAGAAGTCAATTCATCTGGAAAGACTATCACTGATTTGGATTTAAACCACTCTTTTTCACTAAATGATTTACAGGACAATATACCTACAACATTCCAGGGTGCTACAGCCAGTACATCGGTATGGTTCTTTTACATATATGTATATCTTTGAGTATATCATAATCATTATTTGCAATAGGAGGAGGTAATCCCTTGATGAAATATCTGAATATTTTGGTTCTCCTACCAGTTGGATTCTAGCCCAACTCTCCCGCTAATGAACTAGTATATTATCTTAAGCAAGTTAATCATATTTTCTGGGCCTTTTTTTGTTAAATGGGGAATTCTATGATTTTGCTTAAAGGTTAGTTTCAATATAGTGCTACAGTCTAAATAAAATATACATATATTAGCCACTTTCTAAATACACTTAGATACTCTATCTTTGGCATGTTTGTTAAGGTGCATTAAGGCACTGGCTTATTATAATAATGGCCTGGAGCCAAAGATTTGCCTTAGATGTGCTCTGTTCAATAACAGTAGATGCTAGCCACATGTAGCTATCAATATTTATGTTTAAATTATTCAGAGTTAAATTAAAAATTTAGTTAATCACCCATGGCTACATTTTAAGTTATTTATAGTCACATATGGCTTGTGGCTACCTCATTGGAGAGCTCAGATATCAAACATGATCATACCACAAAATGTTCTATTGGGCAGTGCTGCCTTACACATAGTAAGTATCCAATAAGTAATTACAGAATGAAAGACTAAATGAATGTTATAGCTGTTGTTAGTTGTGTCCTTATCTGCTGTCCAATATTGGTGGCGTAGTCTCTCTTAATCAGAGAGACTGATTAAGAAAACATAACTGAATTACTGTTAAAATAATTAGGATAATGGGGGAAAACACTACCCGTATGTGTATAAGAGATGAACTATCTTTTGGGATCTTTGGTAACAGTTGGTTTGGTTGAATAACATCTTTTTCCCCCGCTCTTCTCCAGTTTATAGAAGCTTTTAAAGGGTCAAGGAAAATTGGAATAGAGGCTGAGCAAATATACATTTGTTCTTTACTCAGGAATAACTTACTGTAAAGTGGGACTGAATAGTCTTAAAGAGTGAGACAGCAAGTAGTAGTAGTAGTGGTAGTAGATTGGGGAAAGCAGAGTAGAAGGTGCTCTGAAGGAAGTACAACTTGGTGGAGTGGAAATAGAGTTATAAACAAAAAGTGTATTGAGAATTAAATCATTTTTACATGATCTCCATGTAACTTTATGAATTGTAGAGTAATATAATTCATTTTAATCAATGTATGTTTTAACTTTTCACCTTTAAAATTCTAATTGTTTATTTCATAAATAGCATTTTTAGAAATAGAACCTTCCTATTATAGAGAGGAAGGTAGTAATCTTTTTTTCACCTATAAGGACAATCTCCTACTATATGTGTCTTCAGTCTACTTTAAATTTATGTCAAATTCCTGTTGCATATTCCAGTTACACTTATTTCAGTTGTAATTAATTTCATTTAGTGTTTACCTCACTTCCTAGAATGTAAGTTCCTTGATCAGTCCCTGGTGTAATGTCTTGTATATAGTAGGTGTTCAGTACATATTTGTTGATTGAATAAATGAATCTTTTTTTAAAGATTTATTTTTATTGTTTTTGACAGAGAGATACAGAGACAGAGAGAAGGGGGAGGGCCCAGAACAGTCTCCATAGTTGCACATTATTCGTTTTTCCACATAGTTTCATTCCACAGGTGGGAGTGGGGCTGCACAGGGCAGGAACTGGGCCAGGGTCTTCACCCCGGTAAGAACTGAGCTGGGGGCACTACCCAGTTCAGCATATGGGTCCACAGGGTCCGGGGCCGGGATTTGATCCTCGGTCCCCAGGGCTGCAAAGTGAGCGCTTAACCCACTGAGCCATCCCGGCTTCCCCAAATAAATGAATCTTAAGAAGCCGGGGGGAAGCCGGGGGGGGGGGGGGGGGGGGGGGGGGGGGGGGGGGGGGGGGGGGGGGAAAGCAGGGATGGCTCAGTGGGTTTAGCGCTTGCTTTGCAGCCCCGAAGCCCGAGGATCGAATCCCGGCTCTGGCCCAGGCAGACCCATATGCTGAACTGGGGTGCACCCCCAGTTCAGTTCTTGCTGGGACCGATGCAGAGGCTCCAGGCCCAGTTCCTGCCCTGCCACACCCTACCCACCTGTGAAATGAAACTATATGGAAACTAAGCTGTCAACTATGGAGACTGCTCTGGGCCCTCCCCCTTCTCTCTATCTGTCTCTCTGTCAAAAAACAATAAAAATAAATCTAAAAAAAAAAAAAAGATTAGCACTAGGAATACAGTTAAAGAAATCAAGAAGTTTAAATAAATTAGCACAAATGATATTGCAGTAGTAGTTTTTATTTTGGTTTTAAAGTACATTAAACTTAGTTTTTCATAGATACCAATTCTGGCTAAAATACTGACAAGCAATAATTGTCTACAGTTATGAGCTAAGCTTTTAATTTAAGGTGACCAGACGTCCCGCTTTTGGCGGGACAGTTTTGATTTTTAACAATTTGTCTTGCGTCCCGCGGCGTTTTAAAAAAGTCCCGAGTTTTGGAAAGAATGCACGACAAGCTAGGGAACGGCAGGAGATAGACCAAATTTTAAATCAAGAACCCCCCCCCCCCCCCCCCAGTCAATAGTGTCCTGCTTTACCAATGTTAAAATCTGGTCACCTTATTTTAATTACATTATAGTTTTATCACTATGGAGGAAATTGAAACTGAAACTTGGTTTTAGCTAGGGATGGCTGCTTTACGTGTAAGTGTAATATACTTCAGTGAGATGTTGTTACCTGTGCATCAAATCCCAGGTAAACTGTTTTTTAGCCTGGAGGGGGCGAGAGATTTCCAAAGTCTAGATACAGCAAATAGCATTAGGCCAGCTGTTGCTTATTGATGCAGAATTTTTAGCTATGTAGAAATGGGAGAAATACTGATGATACTTTTATGTGTTTTCAGTCTATCAGATTTTTTTTTCTCTTCCCAGAGGTTGAGGTTCTGAATAAGCCATTCCATTTTGTATTAAAAAGCAAACACAAAACTCCCTCACCAGATGCTGGTTATTCCAGGTTATTGTAGAAAAATGTATGTGTGACTTATCTGTGACAGTGATTTTTAAAAAAATATTTAAATTAAATTTAATTAAATACAAAGGTCACATAATACCTTCCCAGAAATTGTCGCTTCATCCTAGTTAAGGAAACGCCAGCTATTATAACTTGTCTTTATTCTGTGATATGTGTGTTTGGACAAGTTTAGGCAAACAGCAAAGATTCAGAAGTCCTATCACTGAACTTAAAGCATTTTGAAAATGTTAAAGCCACCTTGATTCTCCATCTGGAAGTTCAGTATGAACTGCCAGATTTAATCCAATTAGTCCTTCAACTCAAATTGTCTGGTTTCCTCAGGGTCTATGTCTTAGAGTCATTACAGTTTTCCCTTGATGTGATTGTTTTAAATAGGAAAAGTTTTAGAATTTTATAATATTGCACCACTAGGTTTTAGTCACGAATATATTATCCAAAAAGTATCAGAAATATAGAACCTAATTAAAGCAGTATATCTATATAAATATTTTCATTAAGTGCATCTATAATACCAAAATATCTAAGGCAGAGTGTCCAGTCTTTCAGCTTCCCTGGACTAAATTGGAATAAGAATGGTCTTGGGCCATGTATGAAATACACTAACGAAAGCTGATGAGCTTAAAAATAAAAAATCACAAAAAAATCTCATAATGTTTTAAGAAAGTTTACCAATTTGTGTTGGGCCACATTCAAAACCGTCCTGGACTGCATGCAGCCTGCAGCCTGCCAGTTGGACATAAAAGACAAGCTTGATCTAAAGTCAGTGTTTTAAGGGATTGTTGTTCAAACTGTATAAAGGTCTGAAAAACTGTCCTACATAACATGACTTCTTGACCTAAATCTAGTGCCTCCAAATGAATATATTAATAGTAATAATATTAATAAGTAACATTTAGTAAGTAATTGTGTATCCTAAGCACTTTATGTCATTATCCTTTTTATTCCTCACAACTGTTGAATTGGATATTAGCCTGGTTGTACAGATGTGGGATCTGAGTCTTAGGTTAAATAACTTTTTTAAGGTCACACATTTACAAAGTGGCAAAGCCAGCCTAGTAATGATAAGGCTCCTATTTTAGTCTGGTGTACAGGCGGGAGTATTTTCCCCTCAAATTAATAGAACAAATAACATGTATAAAATAAAACATTTAAACTGAGTCATCTCTTCCACTAGTTTCTACGTTGATAGGACCATCATGTTTTTTATTTTCCTTAAGAACTCATTTCCCTTTATAAGCCTTGAGTACTTTGGTGCTATCAGACACTTTTATCTTGGCTGAGCAATTGAAAGAATGGGAGATTTCAAATTCAAATGGAATGTTTTGTTGATGCTGTAACTCAGTTCAACTCAATGTATATTTATTTATTAAGTCACTAAATGATGCCTGTGACAGTATGAAACCTTATAAAATACCGCAGCTTTGTGTATTTTCTTTCTTCAATGATCAGATTGCTCTTGGGAGTCCTGGAGTATAGAAGTTCAAGTTCATGCAACTCTAATTCATATCAGCACTAACTTATTTTTAACTCCAAGTCAGTAGTTCCTTTTTACTGTTGTATAATGAGTCACTACATTTGAGTGCTTCCAAAGGACAGTTTTAAGAAATCCA
>PVKE010048960.1:0-11418 GCA_004027555.1 Craseonycteris thonglongyai | reverse complement strand
ATCAGATTTTTTTTTTTTCCTGAACAGATTTTGATCTGAGAAAAAACAAATAGGGTGTATACCATGAGGAAAAGGAAAAATCAAAGACAGATGGGGAAGAGGAAGAGGAAAGAATTTCAAATCCTTACACTCAACCTTTGCCAACTTTACATTTTTGCCCAGTGCCAGTCTTGACCTTGATTTATCATCCAAAAAGGTGAAAATACACGTATTATCCTTTCCAGACCGCGTTTTTAAGGAAATAAACAGAGGCTTCTTGCCTTCACCAAGCTCTCTCTACCATAGAAGCTGGGACTATTGGAGAGGGAAGCCCTTCCTTTGCTGTTTGGAATTGAACACACAAGCTTTTATGAAATGCTGCCTCAAATTCCCCTTGTAACCACCAGGTGGCAGTAGCAATCCAGTTTCTGGTTTAGCCTAGAAGACGCTGAACTAGGGTGGCTCTACTTTATAATTAGTGTACTGGTCATAGAATTGTAAAAATTTAGACCCAAAATATTGGCAACCACAGATGTTTAAATGAAGAAAAAAGAACACATATATTAAGCACATTCCATATTCAACACAATACATTCTATCTGTCAAGGGAAGAGAAATTGTAACATTTCTTGATACCTACTAAATGCCAAATGCTTTTTCCAAAGTCTCATATGTTATTTTGTTTGATTACCAACACAGACTCGTGAGATGGATACCAAAACCTCCATTTTGCAGATAGGGGAGCTAAAGTGTGATAGATTATGTAACTTTCGTGAAGTTTCAGGAAAGAGACAGAGGCAGGATAGGAACCCAGTTTGACCTCATAAATCCATGATCTTTTCATTATGTCAGATAATCTCAGGCACCAGTGAAAATGTACTTTGAAGGATAGCTTGGAGTTGGATCATAACATGCTTGCGTGGGGTGGGGTGGGGTGGGAGTGGAGATTTACCAGCTAGATAGTAGGAGTTTAAGGGTCAGGGAATATGATTATTATTTGTGTACCTTATATTTTATGCCCTAGTACTTGTGCTTGTCACAAGAAGCAAGAGGTCAGCAGTGCTATCTAAATGTGAATTGTCTAGTTACTCAGGAGGAGCTTTTTGGAATCAGAAGTCTTGACCTAAAGAGGGGATAATGTCCTGAAGAGAGCACAGAATGCTTCAGTTCCTAGGACAATGTGAACCTGAAGTAAATGACAGATTTTATGTCAAGTGTTAGTGGGAATATATACTAATGAGAGGTTCCTCTGGACTTGTTGCCTTAGTAATTAAATGATACACTGAAATCTCTATTTTGTAATTTCATCTCTTTAGTCTCATTATGTAACATGGGAAAATTATTATTACCTCTCCAGAATTTCTTGTACTTCTCCTCCCCATAAATTTCTCAGTTTGGGCTGATGACACCCTTATTTTTGTGGTGCCATGGCTATTAATTTAACTTGTGTTCTCCAACTGTAAATACAAGCAGTTGTGATATAATTACATAAAGACAATTTACTACAGAACAGAGCAATGTCACTACTCTGTAGGGAAGGAGTCATGGTGCTCTATGACTAACCTCATGTCCTTGTGAGGTGAACTCTCCAGTCATCAAGGTCACACAGGTTCTCTTTAACATGTTCAGAATTAAGCCATGTTTGGTCTGTTTGCATCTGGACTACTAATTTCTTGTAAACACTTTTTTAAAGGTTCTATTTGCCCTTTTTATGTCTGATTATTAGAACAAAATATGCCTCATATGTCATACGACTCAGATATAGCCCCTAGACCACACTGTCCATTGAATGTTGCAGGGGACTCATGGGGTCGACATCTGTCACCATGCGCTTTCTTTGTGTTGTACCACTTGGTTGGTTTCCCTGTTTGTTAGATCTCAGGTTTCCTCATTAATTAGATTTGCTTTTGTATTTTGCTGAAATACATTCTTAGTAATTACTTCAGAAATAGTATGGTGGGGGGGGGTATATTTTCCAAGGATTTACATATCTGGAATGTCTTCATATCACTCTCCCTTGATTGAAATTTCATGAGAAAAATATTCTTCCAATTTTCCTCTTAACAGCTTTTAGTTACTAGAATTAATGTTAGTTATGTCATATAATTCTATTGAGATTGTTTCAATACTATCTTATTATTTTTAACAAAAGAGATTATATGAGTAAATTATGGTCTTAAGCGAGTTTTTTTTTGGCTGCATCCAGTAAAAATAAATCCTCTCCCATATTCTTACACCTTTGCAACACCAACTCCTCTCATGCATTCTATTTTGTTCCTGTGAAGCTTTCTGGGGGTTTTAGAAGCAGTATTTCTGTCATCATTTTGTGAGTTCCATTTTCAGAACTCACTTAGAATCAAAATATTTTATGAGAAGCTGTGTGGGGCCCAGAATGAATGAAACACTGGTTGTCAGGCAAGATTTAGAAAATAAGGCTTTCGGTAGATTTAAAGCCAGAAAGCCCAGCTGCATAAAGAAAGACCCCTTAGTCCACCAAGAAAATGCCTATGGGCTTCAAGAAACTCCTTTTCACCTGTACAAAAGAGAGAAAATGGTTAAAGCTTCTTATTTATGCTCCAATCCATTGCTGTTTATAGCATAAGCATCTGCAATTTTCCTGCCAATAGAACTAAAGTTGCTTTTAAATGGGTACAATAAAAAAATGCTCAGATCAAAATATTAGCTATATTTTCCTCTCAAATGATTTCAGTAATACCTGAGTGGATATATAATTATTACTTGGGCCTGACAGGTAATAGCCCACCTTCTTTGTCAGTCCCTCAACATATGGAGAGGCAGTGTGAGGCAGTATAACACAGTGGTCAGGACGTGGCTCCTAGGACCAGACTGCCTGTGTGCGCATCCTGACTTGGCTAGTTTCTAGCTGAGCAACACTGGGGCACTTTGTTTAAACTTCCTACAACTCAGAAGTCCTCTCTGCTGTAGAGGTCTTCTCTGTGAAATGAGGATAACAGTAACACTTACGTTATAGGGATATTGTCAAGTTTAAGTAAGCTCTCCTCTGAGAGAACTAAGAATACTGTGGGGTTCCTAACAAGTCTTCCATGAGTATCTACTAGCATTATTATCATGCAGTAATGAATTAGGCTGCCATGTCTAACTCTCAAGGCATGTTAGGGTCCAAAGAAAGATGTGGTTACTTAGGGTTAGTGGAGGAATAGCCAAAAAGATATAGGGTTCTTCTTCAAAGTTTTGTGGGGGTGGAGAAAATGGTTCTGAAATAAAAGAAAAAAATGCTGTTGACCTGGTCTAAGAAATATGTGGAAATGGAGTGATGGAAAGGGGGTTTTATTAAAATGTGCATCCACCCATGTGTTTGATGGGTACAGAAAGGGTGGCATTAGAAAAGAGACGGGGAAACCTTTACATAGCATTCAAAAGATACAAGGAAAAATAATCAACTAACATTCTAGAAAAGGAAGTATGACTTTACATAGGTATATTAAATAGTCCATTCATGCTTTTAGTGCATCAGTCTAGTAGATAACTGAAATAAAGTATTGGAAATTGTACCAAACAAACTTATCTTCAAAATAAGGCATGAAGAAGACTTCTCAGAATTTCAGTTTTTAAGTTAGACCTGAGATAAGTGCAGGTGTCAATGGGTAGGCTTTTGACAGCAGGGAGCTGGCCATGAAGTCACCTAATGAGGGAGGACCTCCCTTTTCTAGTGCACATGACTCCTTCATGTTGGGTGTTGGTCTCCTAGACTATAAGATCAGAGGATTGTGTGTAATGGGGTATACAAGCTCTTCCATTACAAATGTCTCAGGTCCCGAGGACCTGTGGGGCCATCTCCTTTGCCCCTTACTGTGTGTGAAATATACAGAGGTGAACATTATGGAGAAATCCAGAAAGATTAGTCCATATAAAGCTTTGTTCTTCTGATTTCATGTTTTAAAGACTAGATGAAAGGGGGAACAAAAAGTTTGAATACAGATCAAATCTAGTATTAAAAAAAAAGAAGAAGTCATGAACATTATAGGGGTGATCAAATTTTCTTCCGTGGGATATTGAGCAGATTTTGAAATAGTGTCAATGAATCTATAGGTCTCCACAGTAACTTTAAGAAAGAGCGTATCAGATTTCAAGGAGGAATGCCCCACCCTCCCTTGTTCCATTTTCATCTGAACTGACAGATTAAAGTTCTCAGCACATGGCCCCCTAAATTCTCCTAAGAATCTAAACTTAGAACCTGACATTACTTTGTGTTTAAACAATTACTTTGTGGATTATCTTACATTCACCTGACCATGAGTTTTTGATGCCATTAAAACGACTAACTAATTACTCAGAGACAGTATATAATAGGTAGGTAGATTTTGAATAATTCCATTGAAAGCAAATATTTAAGAAGAGATTATGCCCATTGAGTTTTCTTTCTTGAGCTGAAGTGAGCAAGGCTCAGCTCTGCTTCAGCCTAGACTCATAAAAGTTAAAGATAATGGTTTATCTCCAATGAGGTTCCAACTACAACTGCCAGGCCTTGACCACTCAATCATATACACAGGCAGTTCTCCATTCAGGACGGGAATGGTCAGCATTGCTTAACAGTGCTGCACCAACAGGACAGTCAGGAGAAGAAAACTACTTTTCTTAAATGTAAGTAGTAAATATGTCTTTCTAGGGGTTGGAAAATTGGAAGTGATCTGAATATGTCCATCTGATAAGACTTGGCCCAAGGAAGGGCTACACCATGCCAGAAGGGGCTTCAGCATGCATCACACATTATTTGTTTCTACAAACTCATGTTTAACCAACCAGAAAGCTAAGATAAGCCCTTCTCCTCAAACTCTGTCTTCAAGAGAAAGAGATAGCCAAGGCTGTGTGTGGTGGTGGGTATACTTCAAAACACCAGTAGGATTCCTTTGGCTTAAGTCCATTTTTAAGATTATGTTAGTTTGTGTGACATTCCTGGTGGTACCCCTGAAGCACTGCAGAAACTTGGGGTACTTGTGCCTCAATAGCACAGTCACTTTCCTAGTTGTATCACACTGCTTTCCTGATGAGCCATCTCTAACCATTCTGGATAAGTTTAAAGCCAAGGCTAAATGTAGGGAGCCAGGTCCCAGCTGTTGAAAATAATCTTTAAGTGTTAAAAGTTTTCCCTGATAAAGCATGACTTTTGACTCCTCTTACTTTCCCTGATACAAGTTAATCAAAATTAAATGGATAGATTGATCAACCTGGCTGGGCATATTGATAAGACAAAAACACAAGAAAGAAGTTGACTCAAGAAGCCACTGAGATCCTTATTTCTTAAGGTCATCACCGCTTAGTGTTTCTAAACTTCTTATGAAAATAACTCAATTTCTAGCAGCAGCGTGTGCTGGTCAAAGCAAGCCCGGATACACACGCTACTGCTGAGCCTGTGGGATGATGTGAGGGGTATGGGAATTAAATGAGGTTCCAAGTGTCTTGCCTATCACTGATACACAGAAGGCATTTAACAAGAATTCATTTTCCCAAAGTCCAACATTGGAATTAGTCTTTGGCTTCTTCTTTTGTTTCTAGTCTGTTTTAAATATACGGTATCTGGCTCATTCTTTCATGCACATATAGATTCTTTCACCAGATACTCATCCAGAGCATACCATGTGCCCAGCCCTGTGTTGGGCCTCAGGATACAGTGATAAATTCCCGATCCTACAAAGCAATGAGTCTAGCGTTAGTGACAAAGCAGAGATGGTTCCCCTGGTAGGAGGAATGAAGTCAGGAACCTGTATGAAAGAGGAGGGAGTCCATAAAAGGTACTTGGTAAACAAAATTGTAAGGGTCCCTCAATCTACTCATTGTGATTCAGAGCTAGCCTGCGCATCACCCTTGACTTAGTGCTCAGAGGTCAAGACGAGAATAAACATTCCTTCCTTAGCTCTGGCTCAAACCCAAGCACAGTGATGCCAGAGGAATTGCTGCCTTAAAACAAAGGAAAGAGAACAAGACAATACCATAACCAAATAAAAGCCTGGAAGCTAAAGAAAAACAAAATGTCATGATTTGCGCGTTTTTCTACAAAACCGATTTGTTCTGGGTCGGAAGATAGAGTCTGCATTTGATTTCTACAAGATATGCAGTAATGGCTTATGTACTCCAGGGAAAAACTATTGTCAAGGGAGCAGGAACGTGATGAATTTACTTCCCCGGTGAGGTTTACAATACGTGGCAGTTTTAGTGCGAGCAGGTATTTGGTCTATAAACTGGGAGAGCAAAGCATTAGCGGTAGCTCATTTCTAAATGAGGAAGAATGCAGTTCTCCCTCGCGCTCTGGTTATTAGGCCTTTTGGGGACAAACAGGAAGATGAAGCGTTTTCCGGATGCTGTGTTTGCCTGTCATGGGAATGTGCACACGCCCCATTGGCAGCACCTTTACACAGCCCGCAGACCTGCTGTTTCGGAGGAGCTGTTCACTGGGAGGTCCCAGTCTTCTGTGCTGAATGGAGTCAAGCTTATTTCCGCTCCTTGTTCCAATGCTCCCTCTCAATTAGAGGCTCCATGATTAGCAGCTTTGCAATTAGACACCGGATCTCTTAGTCTGTGAACATCCAGTTTCTTGGTCCCCAGAGGCCATTACACGGCCTCACTCCTCGAAGCTTGCTGTTCTGCTTGTTGCAGTTTAAGCGGCACTAAAGAGACCAGGGCCTGGCAGCCACCTGGCTTCCTCGAGGGCCTCTGGCACTGGTGGGTTCCCCGAGACCCTCGTCTGGTCCTCAGGTGGGTGGGTGGGAGGGCACTCGAGTTGTCAGCTTCATAAGTGATTGCATACTTCAGGCCTTATTCATGTTAACTAATCTCATAAGACACTGGCTGATAAATTAAGATGCCAGTTTATTTATTTACTATTAGAACTATACTTGCCAAACAATATATCTGTGTCAGCCACTCAGTTCAAACAATTAAAGTCTGGGAAATCAAGTTATAGGTCATGAGGTTTCTTGGTGAGGGGAAACAAACTCTCATGGGAGTGTAAATTGAGACAGTTTCTGGAAGGCAATGTTTTATTATGTGGAACCTTTTAACAAGCATGATGAGTTTGTTATTTTCGTCTGCTATCACCCCTTGAAAATGTATTCGGTGGTAGAATCTTGCCTCTGTCACTGGCTGAAAACTTGGCCGGCCCCCTGCCTTTTCCACTTACTCATCTGGAATAGATTGACCTACGGTCAAAGTCACAAACATAGCTTGATTCAGAAAAGAACAGTGTTCAGTCCAAGCTATTAATCAAGCTTCCATCTTCAGTTCAATTCAGAAATGAAGAGTTTTCAGTCCACGCTATTAATCATACTTCTGCCTTCATTAAGAGGTAAGACTTCCTCCCCTTCTGCCAGTTGAGGCCTGTGGTTGATGGGCCACCTATCTTTTGGACAGTGTTTGTGGTCACCTTCTTTCATTCCTCTCTTCTCCTCTTTCTACTTGCTAATCGCATCTTCTGCAGAGGATGGAACATGGTGAAGGAAGAGGATATTAAGTTGAGGTGAGAGTTACCATGCTTCCCCTGCAACCCCACCCATAATGGGATCCCAAGCACAGCTTAGCCGAAGACATCCTGGTCATACATCCACTTCCCCTTCTAAACTTTCAGCCCTTTCTGCCCTAGTGATCCAAGGGAGCAGGAAGAGCCTCTATTTCTGTCCTTCAAATCTTTTGTTCAGGCACCTAACTTTGGTGTGGAACATCTACTGCAATTAAAATCCAGATACGTTAGTCTGTGTGCATCTGTTTATTGTCTCAGACTAAACGCCTAGAACCGGAAGCGTTGTGTTCATGAGTGCTAGAAAGCATGGTGAGAGCAGAAGTTTTGGAGTCCATTGTTTCAAAGTGCCAGGGTCAACATTTTACTTTGAACTTCCTTTTACATATGCACTAGAAGCCTTCAAGATGTTCATAATAACAGCAAATGCTTATTTAGCACTTACTATATCCCAGACTTTGTTCTAAGAGCTTTATCTGTACTAAATAGTTTAGTTTTTCAACCATTCCGTGAGTTATGTATTATTGACTCCATTTAGTGGATGAAGAAGTCAAGGCAAGGCTACACAACTTGCCTAACGTCACACTCCTAGGGAGTGATTCATCTAGAATTCAGTCCAAACAGTCTGACTCCAGCACCCACACTTTGCACTGCTCTGTTACCAATGCTCATGGACACACTTTCAGGTATAGGAACTTCATCTGAGGAAATAGTTACACACACACAGCGCTGTTCCTGGATCTTAATTGCAATATCTCTAATGGATTGAAAAAATTGGATACAATTCTTGTGTTTCGTAGGAGACTGATGAAATAAACAACAGTATGTTAATGTGTTAGAACCCAAAGCCTTTAAACATGTATTTTAGAGGAATATTCACATAAAAAATGCAAAACTGCATTAGCAGGCAGTGAAATGCAGATGAAAGCAAGAAGCAGATATAATTTTTCATCCATTAGAGTGGGAAAAATGGAAAGGAGACAGTGCTGGTAAAGGTGCAGGAACAGGCACCTTCCTACACTACTGATGAGAATAGGAACTGCTACAACCTTTTTGCAAAGAAATTTGACAAAATCTTCTACAATGCTTGAAAATTAGAAATGTGAAATCCTTTGGTCAACAATCATATTTATGAGAATCTATGTTATAGAAAGTAAAGCATATATATGAGACAAAAATCTGGAAATAATTTGTTGTCCATCAATAGGCCAATGATTGACTAATTATGGTATATCCGTGCTATGTTGTATTAATTCAGCTCTTTAAAATGATAAATTGGATCTTGATTTATTGACCTAAAGGAAAGTCCATGATATACTATGTGAGAAAATTTGCTTTCATAGTTATATGTAGAGCACGATTCCATTTTGTAAAAACAAATAAGAATTTCTGTATATGTGTATGAAAGTTTGTATGAGGGTGGAGACAGGTCTGGATGGTTACAAATCAGGATATTAAGTTTTGCTACCTCTGGTGGGTAGCCTACAGGCATGTGTGTGCATATGTGTGTGCACGTGCACATATGTGTATGTTTGTGTCTATGCATCTTTGCATTGTTTCAATGGTTACAGAAAACATTTATATTCAGAAATTAAAACTTTTTGTTAAAAAAGAATATTAAATGGCATGAAAGATATAAGACATTTATGACCTATTGTCAAATGAAAAATAAAAGATTCCATTTTAAAAAGCAGTCCTAAATTATATATATGTATCCATTTATGTGGGTATAGAGAAGAAGACTGGCACGATTATAAAGATCAAAATGTTAACAGTAATTATTTCTGATTCCTGGGATTTTTATTGTCTTTGATCTGTCTGCGTTTTCTGAATATGAAGAAATTAATCTGTATTCATCTTGTAAAGAAATATTTGTTAGAAATAAAATGAGGAACTGGTTTGCTTGTAAGAAAAGGTAAAGAATTAAAATTGAGTTTGAAGTGAAAAAATAATTTTTTTAATTGTTAAATTTATTGGGGTGACACTGACATGGAATCAACTGAAGTGTCCTCTTGGTAGATGACTGGATAAAGAAGTTGTGGTACATTTACACAATGGAATACTACTCAGCAATAAGAAAAGATGAAATACAGCAATTTGTGACAACATGGACGGACCTTGAAAATATCTTATTAAGCAAAATAAGTCAGACTGAAAGATTCAAGAAACAAATGACCTCACTTACAGGTAGAATATAAAATTGAAAGTAACAAAGATACAAAACTCATGGACACAGTCAATAATTTAGTGGTTACCTGAGGGTAAGGGGGGAGGTGGGTGGGAGAGCTGGGGGCGGGGAATAGGGAGGGGGAATCAAATATATGGTGATGGAAAAATATTTTTTAAGGTGATTAAGAAAATGGAATCACAGCAAAAAGTTCCTGAAAATGCTTTCTACACTAGAGGGCGACATCTCCAGTGGCATTAACCAACAATCCTGCCACATAGGGTCTAGAAAGATTAGGGCAAAATCTGCTTTTGAGATTTCTTTTGTTTCAGAGAGACATTTTCCATCTAAAATGCTCTGGTTTATTCCGAAGAATGCATATATCTATTTATCTATCTCTCTATAGAAAAATAATTTGGAGTAGAAATTTAGAAAGAAGTTAAGATGAGTCCAGAAGGATGTGTGGATGCAGAGCACACTGGAGCGCAGAGTTGGGTGTGGTACGGTTTATGGTGGCAGGATCCCGGCACAGGATATAGCCTAGCTCAGCACACTGCGTCCATAGAGCCACTGAGCATATCTGTTGAGAACGTCAGAGACTAAAGCCAAGTTTTGTGTTAAGAATTGGACTTAGCTCTTTCAGCGAAAGACACATGGTGATTGTACCATTTGTCACTTGCCATTTACAAAACTTTGCAAGGTACATTTGGGGGGAGTCAGGGGAATAAATGCAATATTCAGCAAACCCTCAGATTATTAGGAGGGAAAGTGGTTTAGGAAAAATAAATTCATTTCATTTCTCTCTCGTCTAGATAATATCCAAACCAATATAAGAACCTTTAGTTATACAGAACCACACAGCTGGTATCTTTTTAGGATAAGGATAGTATATGGGGATTAGGAAGTAGAATGATTATTATAAGATTAGAGAAATAAATTTAATGACAGTGGAAACCCTAAGCTTCTTTGTCATTTAAAATTGTGATTGAAATAAACCCTCATTGATCAGACTATCTCATAAAACTGAAGCTGTGAAAGGCCAAAGACCAGAATTCTTGCTTTTTAAGAGGGATCTCATTCAGGAAGAGAACTGTAATGTGAAATGAGGAATAGAGAGTACTTAATCTTTACTGGCTGTGATGTCAGGTGTACGGTTTTGAACTCCATTGTTGTAGGGAATGTCAATGGCCCCTAATTGGTCCCACATAACCAAGAGCTGAGGAGTTTCAGTTAGGGGTGATAGTGTTGTTTATTGCAGCTGTTGAGTGCTAGTATTTCCTGGAAGGCTGAGTTAATGGTGAAATGGAATGCCTTTTTCTTTTATGTTCCTTTTCCTCTGATATTTTTTAGTTGTTAACTCAAGGTAGAAATAGAACAAAATAAAAACCTGAAAATATGAGCTGCAAGCAAAACCTCTGTTTGGTCCATGCCAATAGAATAGAAAACCCAGACTTCTGGTTTTGCAACATCAATTAGAGCAAATGCTATAGAAGATTTTTCTAATTAGGCACTTCTGGAGAAATTCATGACATGTAATCAAGAAATAATCATGAACGTAGAAGCTGATTTTAGAAAAGAGCTTCTGGGAAAGCCGGGATGGCTCAGCGGGTTGAGCGCTCGCTTTGAGGCCCCGAGGACCGAGGATCGAATCCCGGCTCCGGCCCAGGCGGACCCACATGCTGAACTGGGGAGTTCCCACAGTTCGGTTCTCTGGCTGTCTCTGTCTCTGTCTCTCTCTCTATCTGTCAAAAGTAAAATAAAAATAAATATGCACTGAAGATAA
>PVKE010048959.1:0-11414 GCA_004027555.1 Craseonycteris thonglongyai | reverse complement strand
ACCGATGTCAAGCAGCTGCAGGAAGGTTCAGGAAAATATTTATGATCAGAGAAATTTTGTTTGAATTGCAAATCCTTACTCATTTTCTGACGCCTGGAAGTCAGGAAGAAGACAGTGAGCCTTAACAAGTTACCCTGTTGGAGGTTAGCATGCTAGAATAGCTATGTGGAGTGTGATAAACCATTCATCAAGTTCATTATGTTGCTTCTCTCCTCCATGCCCCAAGCCAGGACATATGCTAATTTCAAATGAGGCCTTTTCATTGGCACCAAGCTTTGTGGGTGACTGATCACCTCATTGAGGGCGAATTTAGGACTTAGCGGTTCATTTTTAGAAATAGATGGCGGGAAATTAATGTCTGCATTAAAATTTGTGGCAGCTAATTTATATAAATCATTATAGCCCACTAAGCATATATGTCAAGGTCTCCTACAGTCAAGATGTTAGATGCTGCTAATCAGTCTTGATATTTGAGAAATGAAGGCAGTCAATCTGTATTTGATAATGATGACTTCAGATATAAAGCAAGGCTTTTGTGTTTTCACTTAGATTTTTAAAATATTCCTGAAATTAGGGTATAGAAATGCCTCCAGTTGAAATGATAAAGCCCAGTGTATATTATATGTACAGCAGATTCTTTCAACGACCTTTTAAAGCAAACCAATTTCTGGAGGTCAACATTTTCTTAGGTAAACTCTCTCAGAAACATACTTTTGGTCAAGCATTTATTCTTTAATTTAACAAATATTTATTGAGTGTCTGCTATTTCTCAGGCACTGTGCGTAGTGCTGATGAGGTTAAACAGACAAGTTGCTTATTTGTGGAGCTTACATTCTCATGTGAGAATAAACATTGAACAAACAAATACACAGAAGAATCAACCAACAATAGTTAGTAGTATGCAGATAGTTAAAATAGGGTGATATGAAAGGTGGCCACGGGGTGTCTATTTGAGGAGGAAATGCTTAAGGCACCAGCATGTATCTGTCAGGGACAAGGCATGGCAGATAGACACCAGCAGGTGGAGGGGCTGCTACAGCTGAAACAAGCGGCATGCATTTAAAGAACTAAAGAAAGGCCATTACCGCTGAGGAGTGGTATAAAATGAGAAGTTTAATGCTATAGCTGGAATCAAACTTTATAGGACTTTGGAAAAGAGGCGAGTTTAGATTGTGATCTAAGTGCTGTGGGAAACCACCTGAGGTTTTTGAAATACCACTTTGTCTGCCGTGATGAGAAGGGATTAGAGGAGGCAAGAGTGAATTTTGCAAGACTTGTAGGTGTTGCAATAGTCCAGATGGAGAAGAGAATGGTTTAGATGCAGGTTGGCAGTATTGAGGATTGAAAGAAAGTAACATATTTGGGTTACATTTGGATTAATTTTGGATGGACAGTGATGTCTTTAACTAAACTGGAGAAATTAGAAAGAGGGGAAGGTTTAGGGAGAGAAGCAAGGAGTATAAATCAGAATTTATGTTTTCCTTTACAGAAGACATTTCTCCCCTATTCTGCCCTGAAGTTTAACATTTTTTTTTTTTTTTAAATCTTGGACTTTTATTTTTTAAATTGAGTGTTACTGATCAATACTTGCTTTTAAGACTAATTAAAAGTTATTGGCTATTCTGAGATATTTTATCCTATAAACTTGAAGTTTATTTTATGTAGTTACCACATGCCTTTTCTTCCAACCATCATAAAATAACAAACAACCTTCATTAAATTTCAGTTAGAGTGGCATTGTTTATTTATTAATTTTTGGAAATTTATTATCTTTAATTTATTATCTTCCCATTCATGAAGATGGTAGGTTTGTCCATATGTTCATAAAATTTTATAATTTTCCTCATAGAGGTTTTATGCTTTTCTTGTTAAATTTATTCTTAAATATTTTTAGTATTTGTTGTTATTTTGACTATTTTTTTGAATACTATTTTTCTTTCTTAGGTGATTTATAGATGAAACAGAAAAAATATTGTTCTTTAAAATATTTTTATTGTATTTCAAATGCTACCAAATTGTCTTATTAATGCTATTAGATTTTTCTGTGAGTATCTTAGGTTTTCTAGTCATTCAGTTATATCAAAAACAAAAAGAGAGAGAGATTTTAAATATCTCTTCTGTTTTAAACCAGTTATTTAACTTTCTGGTATTTATTAGAACTTTTGAAACAATGCTAAATGATCATGGTAATAGCTGATTTTAATTGAAATTATTTTAGTAGTTCACCATTAGGGATAATAATGTTCTTGGTTTTGAGTAACTATCTTGGTTCTCATACATTTTATTTTACTGAGTATTTTTATCAGATATAGTTGTTGGACTTTATAAAATGCAGTTGCAGTATCTATTGATATAATATTTTTTATTCTGTTGGTGTAATAATTTATATTGATAAAATTTCTGATTATTGTTCATATAGAGATGTTGATAAAATAACTTGGTTTCCTGAAGTATGAATTTCTTGTTTGCAGTGTGTTAATCTTTTATTAATTGCTCTTTGACAAGTTCATGTCACAGAAAAAAACATGATTCAAAAATTACCTATTTGGAAAATAAAAAGCACACATTCAGATAACCCTTTAATCAATTTTTAAATAAAAATTATAAACCTCTGTAAAGTAAAGAAAAGGAAAATACTTTGGGACACAGTGAAAGATGGACTTGGGAGAAGTTTTATGTCTTGATCAGCTTTCATCTTTAAAGATACAAAAAATTAAAAATATATATATAGATAGCGTAAGAAATTAGAAAAACAGCACAGGTTTCCAGGATTTATACTCTGTTCCCCCCTTTTCTTTCCAATTGCCATGTTGTTGTATTTTTGTGCCGTGCTGCAAAGTGTATTTTCCATATGTTCTTCCATATCACTAGAATGGGTCTCAACAGTGACTTCTTTTTCAATTCATCTACTGAGTAGTTTATAGGATACTTTTCTTTATGTCCAGAAAATGTTTCTTTGTGCCGTATTTGAACTTTTTAGGCCCACACGAAGAACTCTTTTAACTTCTGTTTACCTTTGCTGGACCTCAGTCACTTCCCCAATAGGGAATTCTGTCCATGCTGACTGACTTTTCTCTCTGTTTGTTGAGCCTTCACACAGTCTTCTGACTCTAAAGAGGTAGACATATCATACTTGGTAGTGGGAATAAATGAATTGTGTTGTGGCTGGCATTTTTTTTTTTTTTTTTTTTTAAGAATCCTCTCTTCTAATTTGACTTAAATTCATTTTGTATTAAGCATTTTGGTTTTTGATAACCATGGTAAAGTTACCAGCCAATTTTTGTCTATGATGGAGCCCACTATGTACAGGACTTGTTAGAAATGAATTATGGAGCTGAAAGAATGACATTTATGGTACATACAAAAGGAATTTGGAAAGGATGAAAGATCAGTGCATCTCAGATAATGAGGAAAGCAGCATGAAAAATATGAAATTGAGATGACAGGTTAGGACAGGAAAGGGATTAAAGTGGATACATAGGGATGTGTAGTATTATGGAGAACCTTTAATTCTATGCTAAATACACCTGCTTGATCCTAGAGACCAAGACAATTTCTTTAACGTTTTGGTTAAAGATTATGAAGTCCATATTTAATAGTATTGGTACAATGGACTGGAGTGAAATGAGACTGAGGTTGACACTTCTTAGGAGATGCAGGGGAGGACTCCAAGTTGACTCCAAGGGTAAAGCCTGCTATCTCAGATTTTGTTATTTATATCTTTTTTTTTTTTAATATTGAGAAATACTTATTTTATTTTAATAAGAATATTTTTTTACAAACCAAGGAGGCACAGGGGATGAGTTCATACCAAGCCATTGTAACTGTTAATAGAGGGGCTGAAAGTGGCAGCCAGTGAGTGTGTGTGTGGGAGTGAATGATCTAGAGTGGATAAGAGAAAAAGGCAGGGATGCTGGAATAGCTCAACAGGTTGGGTGCTTGCCTTGCAACTGCCAGGTCGCAGTACTGAATCCCGACCCTGGCCCACGCAGGCCCACATGCTGAACCGTTGCATGCAACTGGTAACTACCAGGATTTTGGCAAAGGTTCTCGCTACTCATGAGAGAGGCTCCAGGTGTGGTTCTGCTCTGTGTGGCCCCACATCTACCTGTGTGAAATAAAACTATGTCAAAAAGCCTAATAATGTATAACTATGCGATCTCTCTGGGCCCTCTCCCTTTTTCTCTCTCTCTGTCTCTCTCTCACCTTCTCAAACAATAAAATAATTCTTTAAAAAAAGAAAGAAAGAAAAAAGAAAAAAGAGGCAGCTTTGAAGAGACATAAAAAGAGCCAGAGAGTGGGGATTCAAGAGGAACCGTTATAGACTGTAGGAGTTCAGAAAGACAACTTATTTTCCTAGACTTGGGCTTGATGTTGAGTTGGTTCTTTGGCTGCCAGCTCCTTCTGTGAGTTCAGAAGATATTCATAAAAAAAGACAGTTTCTTTGGGAAATAAATACCGTTTGACAAGTTCATTTCACAGAAAAAAAAAACCAACATCTAGGTTATAAGGCACCAAGGAGTCATCTTACTGTTTGCATTACTCCATTACTTTGTTTATTTGAGAGGAAATATTGATGGGTTCCTAATATGCCTATCACAAAGTATGATAGATTTAAAAGAATTGAATATGAAAACTTTATAATGTTTCAATTGATTTATGAAAACTCCCACAAGCCACTATCATAATGCTTTCTTGAACAACTTTATGATAGGTAAAAAATGGAATTTTATATTTTTTAAGGGGAAAATATTGCAGGCTTAGGTCACAATGTGGACAAATTTATCACTCCCCCCCGCCCCCCTAAATAATTTGTGCTCTTAGGCATTAGGAAACCATTTTCTACTCTCAGGTCAAAACTATTTTCTTTCATACATTTTTACAGTGTTGTTTTTTACATTTAGATCTTCAATCCACTTGAAATTTATATTTTGCATGAAGTATGAATATAATTTCTTTCTTTTTTTTTCTAACACATTTTGTTGTAAGGTACACATTTTCCCCTAGAGATTTAGACACACTAGAGGGAACCCAGAAAATCCTGAATATATTTATAAAAAATTGTGTATTTATTATTACATGCTTAAACTTAAGTCAACTTCAAAGTAATCTCCATTTGATACAATACACCTATAAAGAAGCTTTTTCCACTTTCCACTACTCAAAACCATTTCTGAACTCATCAATTTTGATGGCTTTTAGTGCTTCTGTCATTTTTTTGTTTCACCTCTTCCACATTGGCAAAACATTTCCCTTTGAGGGCTTTTTTTCATCTTGATAAACAAACAAAAAAAATCAGTTAGGGCAAGACTGGATAAAGAGGGAGGGTGGGTCATGGGAGTTCTGCCATTTCTGGTCAAAAACTGCTGAATGCACAGTGAGGTGTGGGCAGGTGTGTTGTCACACCACACATTGTTCATGTAATTCACCCACGATGCTATGCGCAAATGCATTGAGAGCCTCTCCAAAAAATAATTTGCTGAAGCCAAATGCTGCCTCTCACAACAATACCAGCTGATACACTGGTACAGATGGGGTCCTAGAACACTCACGTAGGGGGGAAGCCTGTACTACAAGGGGCCCGCCCTCCAGAAAGTAATTTTGGTTTTATTTGGTTCCCCCTTGTGTATCAATCATGTAATATGTTCCTCTTTATACATGCTCCATTTTTTGGACTCTGTATTCTGTTCCATTGCCTCATTTCCTATCTCTGTGCCAACAGCATGTCGTCCAAATTATTAATATTATAGCTTTATACAATCTTGGTATTTGGTAGAATAAGACCCTCATTTTGTTCTTTATCTTCAAAATTGTCTTGTCTGTTTCATTTATAGACTATCACTATATCTTATACTTCTTTGTTTTTTTCCTGGAAATTAAAGGACAATCATTCTATCATTATTGAAGCAAAGCTGACCTAAATCATTTGAAACCACTTCTCATCACTTTTTTAACCTCTTTAAGATTCCTTGTCTATAATTGGGAAAGATGAGTACCATCCTCATATGACAGTTGCTAATGCATTTAAAGTTAACATTTTCCATCCTTTCAGTTTCCTCACCTGCAATGCACATTAGTTATTAAGATTAAATGAGCTAACATATCAGCATAACATAATACTAGCACATAAATAAATGTTACATTTTTTAAAGTCATAAACTTTCTTTTAAGCTACTGGGATGGGAAAACTAATGTGAAGATATTGTGTATAGATGATAATATTGCAAAGAGTGTACATGCAGTTAAGTGGAAAGAGATAAATTAAAAAGGAAGATAGAGTCAAATGACAGAAAATGTCTAGAGCTAGCGAACTTAGGGAAGAGAATAAACTTGTAGAAAGCATTTGGTATTTACTCAGGGCTTTACATGCACTAATAATTTATTCTTCTCATTCTGGTGAGGTGATGATTGTACCCATTTTATACATGATGTCAAGCAATTCACTCAAGTCATTCAGATAGTGAATGTCCAAACCAAGATATGGGTCTGATTCTAAAACCATTGTTTTTTTCCTTTATATAAAGCTGAAGATGTGGATGCTATCTTAAATGTTTTAAGGAATAAGAAAGTGAGCTGATTCTGGGTGGTGAGCACATAATGTTATGTATAGACAATTGTACACCTGGAAACAATGTAATTAATGTCACCCCAGTAAATTTAACAACCAAAAAAAAAAAGTAATGGAAAGAGTATTTCAGGATGGATTTGACAGTCTTTGGAGATTAGTACATACAGTGTGGCTGGAAGGTAACAGTTGGGGCTGGAAGGAGAAAGACCAGACGATTTCAGTCATGGAAGGGGATGAGGCTTTGATGCAACTAATGGCAGGGGTAATGGGGGGAGAGAGAAGGCATTCCTGTCAGCTCATTCTTTCATGCCTTGTACAGCTTAGCACAGACTGACACCATATCCTGTACTCAGTAAACGCCTTTGGATTAAATTTTGTATTTCCAGATTTCTTTTAAACTCTACTTTATTTAAAATGTCTTTTAAAACTTTACATTTAAATGTCTATGGTCGATTGTTATTTAAAAAAACTATTAAACTAAACTATACTAAAATATTACCAAATATTGGCAGTACTAAAATCTAAAAAATATTCACTGCATGTAGTGTCAATCATAATAAAATAAAAATTTTTACATAATATAAAAATGTCTTTGATTATTAAAATATTTTAAGGGCATTTTTAATATATTTAGAACATTTAAGGCATTTTGTTCATTCAAATATTCCAATAGTTACAATTTGAAATAAAGAAAAATAGTCAGATTTTTATGGGAAAATGAATACTCCATTGGTTTGTAGCTCATTTTGAGGAATAAATGCAGATTTGCAGAAATTTTGCCCACAAGTAAAGCAAAGTAAAATAAATTGTCATGACTTATTGTTATAGACTAAAGCAAGGCAAATTTCACTGAACTAGTTTTGGTTTTAGATAATAAACCTCATATAAAGCCCTTGCAATTAATTGTAGATAATCAAAATGAAACCATAACAAAAACCAAAAACAAAACAAAACCTAACTACTAAATTAAGTTAGATTAAAACATTTATGTTAATAAAAAACACTTAAACACTTAAACATTCAAAGACTTGTTTAGTACATTTTATACCCCTTTTATTACTAGACAGTGAGTGAACTGAGTCACTTTCTGAAATATATAATTCTTGTAATTTTCAAACTTAGTAATGATTTTTATAAAGAAGACTGAGAGAAGATATAGGCATAGGAGACAGGATGGGAACTGCATTTCATTTTCCTACAAAAGTAAATTTAAATATTCTTTCAGTATTCTTTTAAAGATTATTATTGTTAAAGAAACATAGTAATAAAGATAAGAGACCAAAGTTGAGCTCTGAGTGGAGATGTTCTGCAAACCAGGGACTCTGATGTCACTCTGGCAGGGCCTGGCCCCCTGGGAGGAGACTGGAGTAGGGAGATGGCAGGCAAGCCTTTGGAAATGAAAAGAACACCGCTTCCCTTCTACGTTAGGAAAACGAGGCCTGTGTCAGTTGTTGATTGGCTGGAGCCACCTGGGCTTGCAGCTTGAACAGCTCTAAACTGACTGGATGTGATCTACAGTACAAGTAGGGACTGTGTTTTGGGATTAAGCGTTCTAGCTGCCTCTGCCAAGTATGTGAGGCACCCAAGTCAGGACAATGGCCCCCAGTCTGGTCTACCCTGCAGTCAGCAGGTTAGACCTGTGGAGAATTGTCATTATCTTGATGTCTCATTGTAGGTTTCTTTGTGAGAGAACAGTGAACTTTGGATAGTTTCCAAATTTTACTTTGTATCTGCACACCACATATCCTCCTCACCTACATTAAAAAAAAAGTCATGTAAATGATATCTTCATTAATAACAATAAAAATCAATTGCTCCTCTTATCTGTGGAATTCCTAAATATTTTTATTTTCCTCAGGTCGCTTTAGTCTTGTTTCTATCCATCTCTCCCTTTGCCCACTCCTATTTCCCTTCTCAGTCTATTTTATTGAGGCTGTCCCTTAACACTGTACCTTTCTATGTCAGCATTTCTTGTATCTTTTTTTTTAACTCAAAATCTTCCATAATTTCTTCTCCTCTTTGTTCCTTCAATCATAAAGAAAAAATAATAATAATAAAAAAAATGTTTACTTTCAAGGGTCAAAACCCAAGAACTAGAATGTATATAAAAAAACTTGTTTTTTCCCACTTTCACTGAGATTATTGGCTAATGTATGACACATGGCAAACAAATCAACAAAGAGATAAATTCATAATTATAAACTGTGATAACTGCTATGAAAGAAAGGAACCAGGAGCACTGAATAGGGTAACTCTATAATTTATCATCTAAACAAGGGCACTCCTAAAAGTGAAAGGAGACATTAGTAATTATTATGTCAAAACAACAGGTGAAAACCAGGACTATGCCAGGCAAGTTGGGACATATGGTCACCATACAGGGAATCCAAGTTTCGTTTGACTACACCAGGAAGAGGTAAATTAGACCCAGTGGATCAGAAGGATCCCATGATGCAAGGTTCTACAGAAGGACAATGTCATGAGCAGAGCAGAGTCTGATGGAAGAAAGTTTTGCGAAATTGAAGAATGGAAAGAGCAAAAGTGATTAAAGCCAAAGTGGCATAGGGCCAGATCCCTCTGGGTCAAATTATGGATTTTTTTTTTCTCTTAAATGCAACATTCAGAGAGTGAACTACTTTATTAAACAGAAGAAGTGACAGAATCTAGTTTCTGTTTGTTAAAAAATCATTCTGTTTATTCATATTAGATGACATTCACCATCCTTTAAATGAGAAAAATCAGATTGCAAAAATTGACTGCATAACATGATCACATTTATGTGTTTATTTGTGTATATGTTAATATTTACATAACATGCATATAGCAAAAAGGCCTGGGCAGATACATAAAAAAATGAGATTACCCACACTTTAAAAATTTTTTGTTTGTCTGTATTTTCTAAATTTTGTTGGTTACTTATGAATTATATTTATGATAACTCCAAATGAGAGTAAAACAAAACCAAAATGATGACTCTGATTACTATATGGAAAAAGGACTGGAGGGAATTCCTGTATCCCATCTTCTCACAGGTCCTCTGGGGCGTTGTTCACCGATTATCCCTCCTCTGACTACAGTTTTAATGTCTCCTTTGTTGGGCTTGTCTTTCTCTGCCAGTGCACACAACTAGCATTTTCCTAGCCTACAAGTATCCTTCTATCTACTTTACCTTCTCTCTTTTATTTCTCACTTTCTTCCTGTTGATTCCTTTGCAATAAAGCTTTTAATTTCCTATCTTTTCTTGTCTCCAAGGTCACCAGTGACCTCCCAGTTGCCAAATTTGATCGCTATTTCTTGGTTCTTTTCTTGCTGAGATATCTGACATTATCAAAAATCATATATATATATATATACATATATATATACACACACACATACATACATATACATACATATATACACACACACATATATATATATATGAGAATTTCCAACATATATAAATGTAGAGAGAATGAATACTTTGAGGATAGAAAGAGATGATCTGCCATATATCTAATTGCCATTCCAGAAAGAAAATAGGGAAAATTACTAAGAAAAAATATGCAAAGAAGTTTACCTGATAATTTTCAAAAATTGATGAAATTCACAAATTTAAAATATATAAAATAACATGCTCATCTAGACAAAGTATCTAGACATGGTCATCTATACATAATATCTGAGACAAAGATCTTAAAAGACATAAAAGAAAAATTATCTATATTGACATTTTAAAGTCATAATTTTAAGCTTTAATTTGTGGCGTTCAAAAAAACAAGAGAAAGAAAACACTAAAAAAGTAAATATGTACATTAGCAGGAGAGATTAAGTTAAACTAAATTTCATGTGTTATTTGTGAGGAAGGAAATAACTTACTACATTTAGATTGTATTAAGTATAAAACTTGCATGAGCATTAACCACATGAATACCGTATTTTCCGGCGTATAAGATGACCGGGCATATAAGACGACCCCCTAATTTTACAGTTAAAACATAGGTTTAGGCCTATATTCGCTGTATAAGACTACAGCCTCGGAAGTGGGGGGTAGTCTTTTACAGCGAATATAGGCCTAAACCTATGTTTTAACTGTAAAATTAGGGGGTCGTCTTATATGCCAGAAAATATGGTATAAAAGGGTATATATAATAAATATCTTCTAAAAAATAGAAAAAAATGTAATTTTAAAAAAGGCAAGGAAGCAAGGCAAAAGTCGAGGAAGAAGAGGAAAAATGAGTGCTCAAACACTGAGACAATAAAAAAAAGAAAAATCTAAACAACTACACTGGGAGAAATAAACTTGAATATATCAATCATAATAATCCTTAATGTATTGAGCTTTCTAGTAAAAGGCACGAATTTTCAAGACTGGATTAAAAATAATTCAAACATACGCTGCTTACAAGATCACATTTAAAACACGAGAAAAGTTTTAAGAATGACAATAGAGAATTATATACCAATCAAATACAAACCGAAAAGAAAGTTGGTGTAGTTATATCAGATAAAATAAACTAAAATTTAATAATAGAGCATTAATAAAGTTAGAGAATCATTAAATAATGATGAAAGTTTTAAATCACTGGGAAAAAGATTGTGATGGGCTACCCATAGTCCTGTTCAGGATTAAAGGATTTATTATTTCAGCTCTGAGAGTGTCACTTATAGATAGATAGGCTTCCACTATTGTTGCGAATCTGAGACGCAGAGACAACCCTGGCACCAGGAATGTCTTGAAAAATCAAGCTGAGCAGAGGGCTAGAGCTCTTCATGGCATTTAGCAAAGAGCTCTCCTCACCGCTGGTTTTTATTGCTTTACATTGATAGGATAACAATCATCACATGAAGAATAGGAAAGAGATTA